>RJWJ010010271.1:0-39382 GCA_004363605.1 Indri indri
GAGGGGGAGGAGGGGACGGATATATGCATACACAAAGGGTGCAATGCGCACCCTCCGAGAGATGGACATGCTTGGGACTGGGACTTGGGGGGAAGGGGGGGCAAGGGCATCATACGTAACCTAAACACCTGTACCCCTATAAACAACAAACAATAAAAAAAAATTAAAAAAAAATAAAAAATAAAAAAAAATAAAAAAAAAAAAAAAAAAAAAAAAAAAAAAAAAAAAAAAAAAAAAAAAAAAAAAAAAAAAAAAAAAAAAAAAAAAAAAAAAAAAAAAAAAAAAAAAAAAAAAAAAAAAAAAAAAAAAAAAGAAAGTGTAAGAGTAGTACCAGACCACAAAGGTACACAGGGAAAATGTTTCCTTGTGGCATTGACATTCCTAACACATGCCCATCAATATTCTTAACAGCAAGTTATAGAAACCATGCAAATATTTATCCAGAATATTTGAAATCCACAAGAGTCTTCCTATAAAGACTTCTAAAAATAAATCTTTAACAATAAATAATTTATATGCATTTCAATATTTTTCTGAATTTTTCGTAATTTAAAATCACATAAAAATAACTTTCCTGAAAGAGCAGAACCGTTGCACTTATTTGTAGCTCTGAACATTTTTTTCTTTTCCTTCCCCTACCTTGGTAAATGCTCCCCCCACCCCAGGCCCCACTGGCTAATACATACCTAAAGATCTATAAATCATGAATTTAATAAGTATAATAAATCATTTGTTACAGGCATTTTTAAGATTCAGCCTTATCAAGTTTTAACTGATATGTTTTGCAGGTACTCCTGCTGTTATATGGAAGCAATATAAGTTTAATATTTAGTTACTGCAACCTAAAGACACTATGTTTTACTGAAGTATGAAAACTGTGAGTGGAAACGGTGTCCCTTAAATAATTAAGGCAAGACTTTAAGCCACAAAATCCAGCAACATTTCTAATTAAAGTTAATGATAATTAATTCTTTAAAAGTTCAAAATTTAGTGATGAAATTTCATACTTCCATTTTATGGTCCAGTGTCAGTTGTTTATATTCAAAGAGTTGCCATTACGTTTAGTAGTACTAAAATCTTCTTAAAGAAAATTTCCAGACATATCAGTTCTCTTAAAGTTGGATATTATGTACCTCAACTGCTTTAAAACAATACAAAATTTAAAATCCACCACTCACATATTTAAAACTCTTGCAATTTTTTTTTAACCTCATTATACCAGATGGAGAAAACGTATCCTGTTGAAAGCCATTTCTGACAGGAAAAACAGCATCAATTTTTAGACACTCAAACATAGACCATAAGCGAAATCATAATGAAGAAACATATTGTGCATAGAAACTATCCAAAGACAAAAATGTGATCTCTATAGAATGCATCATCAACTGCCTTAACCCTAACTAATCACTGCACCTCATCCATCAAGTTCAGGGGCAGGTAAAGTAATAGGTTCCTAAATAAAGCATGTATGTAAAGCTACTGCTTACAATGTAAGATGGCCACTTAAATTTATTTTGTAAAGTGTGCTTATGTTGCTCTCTCTTGGTGGAAAAGTAGTACTGTTCAAATTGATCACCACTGATTTTGTAAACTTTTTTTAAAAGGTTTTCTTGTTAAGAGAAACAGTCTGTTTTGATACAGTATTTTCAGTGCCATTTGCACAAATTAAAGTGCTAATTGCTAACCTCAGAACAGCTAGAACTACTTTAAATAATTCTGAGTTTCTAAATTGACGCAAATTAAAAGCCAATTGGAGCACACACTCAAATGTTTTCTTTTATGGACTCCCAGGAGATTTCATTTTGTAATAAACAAAGTACCAAATAAAATTAAGAACAAGATGATACTAACTATATAAGAATTCAGCTTTGAAAACCCGATTCACTGAAAGAAGGTGAAAATGTTGGCAAAGAGGCTGGTAAGTGCTCTATCCATTTACGTATTTGCAGAAAACAATTATGATCCACTTTTTTAAAAAGTTACTGGATAGACATAAGTGGTAGCAGAAGTCCAAACATGTGAAAGAGAAAAGAAAATAAAAACTTTTGTGATAACCACTTTGAAGATCAGAACCAGTGGCATGCTGGAGCCAGCTGGTACCAGTTTGCAAGAGCTGAGTGCGCACAAAACTTCTCAACTCCATGTTCAGTGACATAATTTTGACAGTTGAAATCTGTCATGGTGGGAGTATTTACACCACAGAAATTGGCAGACACTATATATAAGGGTTTATGTCTTTCTTTATATGTGTGAGGGTTTTTTATATTTTTTTATTTTTTGGTTGACTGGTTGTTAAATATTCACCAGGATATCACTAGAAATGCCAAAGAACATGCCAAAAAGAAGACCCTTGCCTCTGAACAGTGAAAATTGATATATAATTAACAAATTTTCCTAATTGTAATAAACATAAATGCAAAATAAAGGACTTCTCGAGGAAGTCATTACATACCAAACATTGTGTAAGTGAAAACATTAAAGTTAGTTTAGTACCTTGGAACAAATGGGCATCTTTTTCCCTCTTTTTCATACACTTATGAATCAAACAATACATAGTATTTTATTGTCAGAACAGAAACTATTCACAATTATCATTTCTTCTCCTCTAAATCAAGAGTCTTTAGAGAGAGGCACTCCAGTCATATTTCTAACTAGTTATCCACTGTAGTCAAAATAAAGCTGAATAACTTCTGGGGAATAGTTAACTCATCAAAATACCACACTCAATTAAAGTGAAAAAAATGTTTTCTATGCTTTTGTATTTTAAATATGAGATTAGTGACATAGATGTTCAATAGCAGGAACGAAAACATACGAGATGTAAGCAAAAGTTTGTTTGGCAAAGACTTGAAAATGATGTTCAATAAGCCAAGCCCCTCATGTGCTCAGTGGGTTACACTCACCTTTAGAAGGCAAGACCCAGGGACCTTCTGGGGTCTTCCTTTCACTTGCAAGATTTACCCATAAGTTTAGAGAAAAACTTCAGAAAACAACTTGTCATGGTGTTTAAAACCTTAGAGTAGGACCTTCTATCTACAAGACATGAAAGTTTAACTTCTAAGTATCGCGGTCTTCCGCAGCTTGCACATGTCAAAGGCATGGAAATGAATTTGTAATACACAGTCTGGTAGCTTGCATTTGCATTAGGTACAGTTCACTGTGTGGGAGGATTATCAATGGACAGTTTGATTGATTATTATTCTAGCTCTGCCTGTGCCCCCAGGACCCACTTGAAGACGTTATACCTCAAGGTGACTATTCCGTTGAAGAGAATATAATATTAATTAATTAATGATTACATATAAATAAATAATGGAAAGAGACTAATTGAGCGGTAGTTCAGCTAAATAGCCCCAACAATGTCACCAGCAGGGACAGTACCGCTGAGCAACAGATAAACAGTACCAGCCATCAAGAGCAGAAATAGAGCCTTTTAAATTCATCTTTCCATGTATTTCCCCATAATGAAAACCAATAACAAAAGCACATTTTAGATGAAAAGATGTTAGAGAAAAATACAATCATTGAACAGCAAGAGTTGTGGGTTTACACAATCATTAAAACCTCAGAACAAAAAGAAACCTGGTGATATAAGATTGTTTTTAACATTATCGACAGAAGGACAGAAAGATCATCGTATCAGTAACATAGAAAGAAAGAATCATCATGCTGCAAAGAACAATCAATGGGACTGCAATTTCCAATGTTACAAGTCATTAAGTTGAAGATACATGAGAATCAGTTTTAAATACAACATATAATCAGAATCTATAGTGAAACCAGATAATAAAAATAACTTCTTAAAAACTGCACCAAATCAATATGGTATTTATTAAATAAAATAAAAACCTGACCTCTGGGTACAGTTATTTTGAAGGTTCTCTGTCACAGAGAATGAAAATGAGACTTCATTTCATTGACTTCAGAAAATCACAAATAAATTCATGTAACAACCCTACAGGTACTATCATTATCATCCCCATTTCACAGATAAGGAAAATGAGAAACAGGACATTAAGTAACTTATTCAAGATCAGACCATTAGTAATTGATGGGGCAGGGATTTAAACCCCAGCAGTCTAATCTCTTAGCAACTACATCACACACTTTTCATCTGAATAAAAGATAAAAGTGTAGAAAATGCAGGAGTCCTTTCTAAGAAGAAAGTTCCATCTTGAGCTGTGTTTTTGCCTCTGTCTGCTGTATGCCCCTATTTATAGTCTACAATATTAGACAAGCAATTCTGCCTTCTGTTAGGCAAATTCCCCATTATACCTCATGCCTGTAAGGACCATTTCATCTGGGAACCAGAGCCAGTCTCTCGCATTATATAGAGTTGTTCCAATGATAGCACTCACAGAACGTTTAACAGAATTCCCTGCATGTGTCTCTGTTACTTATCTTTATTACATTTCATTGTCATTATTTGTTTAGATGACTTTTTCCTGTACTAGAATTCAAGCTCATGGAAAACGAGGATATTATCTTATTAATAATTTGTTTCTCTGGCGTCTAGCATAGTTACTGACACACAGCTGATACTCAACACCTATTTGTTAAAATGAAATTACCTGCCATAGCCAAGGAAAGCCAGCTTAAAAGGAACAGCTTTAGCCTTCATATTAAACACACAGTTAATTGCCTTTTTTACACTACATAAAATTTTAACAATGAAAAAAATCTGAGATGGTTTCTTGACTTCTCTCTTTAATTCCCCATATAAAAGGTCAAAAAGTCTTAAGGATTCTTCCCCAGAAATGCCTTTGGATCTGGATCATCACCACCCCAGCTAAGTTTCGGCCCTCATCCTAACCTGCCTGGACTCCAGCAACAGTGTCCTAACTACTCTTCTACTACCAGCCACTCCTAAGTCTAGTCTTCCACTACTGGTCAACATAGCCAACTCCATAAAATGCAGACTTACTACTTGATTTTAAAAATAATCATTAATTGCATTGTATAAAGGGTAAAATCCAAACTCTTAAGTATGGCATCTAAGAATTCCAGATTTGGCCTAGCCACACACACATCCATACACACCCTAATCCATGTCAGCCAAGCTGAGCTTCTCTGTTCCTTAAGTTGGGCCTTCTAACCTCTAATATTCCCTATTTCTGGAACCCTCTTTTTTTACTGTTGCTCTCATATTAAGACCCAACTCAAATGCTCTCTTGGGACACTTTTCCCTGCTCTCCCAAACAGAATACTCATGTTTTCTGCTATTTATACTCCCACAGATACCCTGTGTCTCCATTGCACCATTTGTCTGCGTTAGTATTATCTAATAGTGATTATGTATCTCTCCACCTAGGACATGAGCTCTTTGTACTCTCAGCACAGGACAGCAGTGCTTAGGAAATAGTAGCCTTAGTGTTTGCGGTGCTAACAATTGACCACTTGTACATTAATCACGCCCTGCGGACAAAATCAGAAGTAGACAATGAAAAGCTTTTATTTATTATCATTTTTCTTACTATCTTCTTGTTTCTG
Organism: Indri indri; assembly: GCA_004363605.1. Classification (NCBI taxonomy): domain Eukaryota; kingdom Metazoa; phylum Chordata; class Mammalia; order Primates; family Indriidae; genus Indri; species Indri indri. The sequence continues at coordinate 5,491 of RJWJ010010271.1, forward strand.
AAAAAGCATGCACATGGTAATTCTATGATGTTTATACTTGGCACTTCCTAAGAACAAATGCCTAAGACTGTTTCTTACAGATCGCTCAGTTGTTCCTTACTTTCACACGGTCTATTCAGAGATCTTGATGGTTAGAGGAACCTTTTGGGAATTGAGCAACCACATTGCCCTCTTGTCCAAAAATTACATGCTACCTACAAAAGGAAGAAGGAGCTAGATAGCAATGCTTGAAGATGTGTGATGGGAAAACCTGGAGCCTGCCCCAGAATACCATATTGTTAGAGTGGGAGACTAGGAGACAGAGCTGAGACCGGATGCAGCGGCTGGCAGAGTGGGTGCGGGTGTTAAAGTCTGACTAAGAGGGGGCTGATAACCACAGACAAGAAATGGCTTCAACTGGCTTGTCAGCTATCTAGGTCACCTTACATAAACTTTGGCTAAGTACAATATCGTTTGCATTATGGTTTTGAAAGCTCTCTACCCTTAAAATTGCCATGACAGTTCCAAAACAACTATATAAAGTATAAAAACGGGAGGGAACCCAATTCTAGGAATTACTACCCAAGTCTTAGTAAAAACCCAACCCCTTAGCCTTGAATATTCCTCCCCTCAATTAGTGCGACAGTAAAAAAGCCAAAGACCCTTTCCTTTGGGGGGCAACTGCTCTCCTCTGGAGAGCATACTTTCACTTTCACGTTCAATAACAGCTGCTTGCTTTTGGCTTAGGTGTGATGCATCCTAAAATTCTTGTCTTTATCACCAAGAAACCTGAAAAATCTCCACTCAGAGGACAGTAATAATATTGGCTTTGGGAGCTCACAATACTGAAATATTTTGACAGAACTGTGTTTCTCTGAGGAGGGTGGAGAAAGGCATCATGTGGAAATAACAACAAACATTTATTGAAAGGAAGATGCGTAGAACTTTATACTGAATACCCCAATTAATTCCCATGCAACACTACAGGGAAAGCTCCACTCTAACATGAAGAAACTGAGGCTCAAGGAAATGCATTTTGCCAAAGTGCCCCAGGGATCGCAGCCCAGGCTGTCTGGCGTCTCAGGCCACTTCAGGGTTGATTTTTTTTGAGGGGTGTTGTCCCAGTTCTTTGGCTCCTTGCTTGGAAAAATCACAAGCGGGGCCAGGGTGCCATGGAGTGATGACAGACACTTAGCACTTCCACACAAGCAGCTTTTATTGCAGGCTTTTCAGTAAAGAAAGTGAAAGTGCATTTCCTGAGGGGAAATAAGTCCATCTCCAGGAGTGGAGAAGATGCTTGGGTCTTACCACACATCTGCTTTCATGTTTATACCTTATGATATACCAAATAGTAGGTGGAATATTCATTATTTCTCTGGGAAAAGGGTGGAGAGTTCTTAGAGCTAGGGGCCTTCCCAATTTTATCCTTGGGAAGGAAGTTATCCTAGGGGAACTTCCAGGTGTTCCAAATGTCATGGAAATGACATTTGTAAACTGTCATGGTGCTGGTGGGTGTGATTTTTACTATGTTAATGTGTCTTAATAGAAAAAAGGTTACCTTTGGAGGTGAGCTCCTAGTTTCTGCACATGCTCCTGGCCAGGAAAAGTTCCTAACGGCAAGTTCCTGCTGTTGCCCATTGGGTACTAAACGTTAATTGGCCTCCTCATTTTTGCCCCCTCCTCTTTTCCTGTGGTTAGTGCTGCCAACCTGCACCTGTCCCTAACAGCCACTCTTCTAAGTCATCACCTTACTTTACTGGGAGTAACTAGAGAATTTGTTTCTTTTGGCTAAAATTCCTGGCTATGTCAGTAACTTTGAACTTACTTGGTGATCTGGAGCCCGTGGACAGAAAGGAGGAAGTAAATCACCGGTTCTGGCACCACAGCGTCTCTTCCCGGCCCTTCTCCATTCTCCTGTGGACCCCTCAGGAATCCTAGCTTGGTCTGCAGACGCCCGAGGTTCCCTTCCCCTCCTGGGCCCACTGAGGGTCCAGCTGGCATCTGGATACAGAGGGCAGACCTGGCAGCCACTGTCCAAGGGTCTTCCCCCTACTCTTACCCCCTACTGGCGCCCTTCTAGGAACTGATGAGCTCTTGGGGTTGTTTCAATCGTATGTGTGTCCCCAGTGCCACAATTTAATGCATACACAAAACGTCGTGATCGAATGGATGAAAATGATTACCTCTGGTAACACGTTTCCTAAGTCGGGTTCTTGTAGAACCTGAAACCTCAAGGATAACCCCACCAGATTTAGAATCACAAAGCAGAATCTTTCAGATCATTGAGATGTTTTTTATATACAACGAGGAAATTGTTATACTGTACCCTAGTGCTTGTTAATTTCCTCACAACCAAATGCTCATGTAGACCGCGTTGGTATTTATGTTCAGAAAACAAAGACCCTGTGCAGCTGCTTCTTGTAAGAACCAGGATTGGAACCCGTATCTTCTGTTTCCTATTCCAGTGTATTTTCTATTTCATCAGAAAAATAAACAATAAAGTAGATGTGTGGTAGTAAGCTAAGGAAGCTAATAAAGTAGAGAATCCAATCTTTGTAAGGAGCTTCATTTTTATTTTTCCAAATCCTTGAGATTACTTAGTAAAGTGTTATGATGCTCTGCAGCCTTTTAGAAATCCGTAATCCCCCCATCTAACAATTAGGCACCTAGGTCCCATCTGCAAACTGCTGTGGAAATTTCTAGCATGTGTAGGAAGAAGCAAAATTAACATTTGTTAGAACATTTCAGGTCTTGCAGTGGACTTCTTAAGGTTTACTAGGACATAGATTCTCAAGAGATTCTGAGTAGCCACAGAATTTAGAAAAGTTGTAATCATTTACCTGCTGCTCAGAGAAAGAGGACACTATGACCATGGGCCAAATTGCTAAGAAAAATAATTAGTCCAAAAACGTAAATAATAATGTGTAAATGGAATCTGCCTTTGCCCGTTCCACTCTGTCTTATAAATGTAAGAACTTGATGTTTTAGTTAAAACAACCAAAAAAGGAAAGATTTACTTGGCATTTTTAAAGTGAGAGTAATGTGGCAATGCTTCCCATGAGAAAAAGTGGAATTGAATGAGCTGAAATTTAGAAACTGAGACATAGTCAGGAAAAAAAAGGAATTTAAAAGCAAATATAAGTTATATTTGACTGAGAAACCTAAGGCTAAAATACAAAATCAAACTAATTTCTGAGGAATCTGCTTACCCTTTGTTTGCAGTAAATGTTTCATGAAAAGTCTATTGCTTCAGTCTGGGAAGAGTCACAACACAATGGAATTAGCTAAATTTGCTTATTTTTAAAAATCCCTTCAATTTCTTCCTCAAATTTGAGTTTTCCTTTGTACTTCACATTATGATGTAGAACATTTACTGAATAAATACCAATTTGGACTAAAATGATATTAGGTTTTGATGATCTACCTATTTTTAGCCTAAGGACTAAGTGATTTTCTGAATTCACATTTTCATCATTTTAATGAAAATGAGGTAATATGCTGAAATGGTATTTTCTTAGATTGTATTAAGGTTTATATACTCTAGATTTTTCACGTACACTGTGTCATACTTTTTCTCTAAATCAGATATATTATGAACTTGTAGATATATTATTTTTACTGCTAAGAGCATGCTGCAGGTTTAAAAAATTACTTTTATTATGTTTCTTGACTTTTTTAAAGTTATTCTAGCACTAGCAACAACATAGCTGTAGTAGGACAGAGCTTGACTAAATATAGTTTTGTTGTTATCCTTGGAAGTTTTTGTCACTGCAGTGTCTATTTAATACTTAAAGGTTTATGTAGATTTGCACCTATTCTTAAAACAGGACAAGAGGTAGAATTTGCACATTTTCATTGTATGTTTCTATTACTATTTCAGAGATTGAAGGCTTCCCTGAAATAACATTTCAAAACAACGAGTATTCATTTCTGTGCAACCGTCAAGACACTAGTCAGGCTACAAAATTCTCAGTACTTTTGATAACTACATAAAATAATTTGGTTTAGGCCACTGTAGTGCATAGAGACTCATTAAATGCAAACTTTTATCATTTAAGACCCAATAAATGATTAATATCTTTTCATAAGTGTTTAGATTACACTCAGACCACATTCTTAAGCATTTTACATTACTTTGCATACCATGCTTATGTTGCAAATATCCACCAATATAACTCATGCTTACCATAAGCATGACCACGAGGTTATTTACCTTTGGCTATCTTCCTGGCCTCAAGCCACCCCTTTTGAAGCCCTGGTTCAAATACTCCTGTGGAAATGATCAAATTCTCAAGTGACAAATGCAAGTTAATTTCTTGCACTAGATTTGTCAGGGTTCATATTTATACCACCAGTGTATATTTGATAAATAAATGATTAAATACATTGATTACTTTATCAGTAAATGCATTTGTTTAGTTTGGTGTTTTCCAAAGTTTGCTCCATAGAAGCCTAGTCCTGGGAGATGCATTGCAATTAAAGGTACCATGGTGAAATTAGTTTGAGAACTGATGCATGTTCTATCCCTTTCTGGAAACTCTCAGTACATCTTAAGGTACTAAAGACTCTGCAAGATATTTAAGTACAGAAATATCCAGTGTTTTCCAAATTTACATGACCATGGTGATAAACATTGTTATACTACAGCTACATGATGAATAATCAGTAAAACATAACTCTCTCCAAATTAAAGATCTATTATCTTACCCTCTACAAAAGAACTAAATGTTTTATTTTGTTTTTAAGGCACTATATAAAGTTTTCTAAATTTTTCAGGATTTTTTAATTTAGAAAGATTTTCAGTCATTTAATTAAATGAAATCATATATATATATATATATATATATTCCTTAAAAATTATCTGGTTATATAGGGAGATACCAAACTACCCACATTAGCTTCATCTTTATCTGTCACTGAAAAATAAAATAGATTCAAATTTTAAGGGCTTTATAAAATATTTTTACTTTATAAAAATAATAACAAATTTTTTAAGAGTCAACCTTTATACCATTTGGTTGTCAATTCCAAGAAGCAAGGCATGCATGGATTAGTATTCCCACTTTTGGATTTTTATCCAAAGTGCTTCTTTTCTTTAAAGGAAAACTATTCTAGGTACTTTTTATATAATTATCCTAAAGAACAATGGTATAAATGGCAATATGACATGCTTCTTTTTGAGGCTTAATATGCTAAGTTCTAACAATGACAAAATTATAAATTCCTGATAAAATAAACTTCATATCTGAGATGCCAATGTAATACTATTAATAATCAGATTAGTAATACTATTATCATCCCTGATGCTAGAAAGATATGAAAGTGTCATTTCTAAATTTTAGAACAATCTGCCTTCTAGGTAACTAAAGGAGCTGACACCAATTTTGTTTACTTGCCCTGACTTTAATAGCAGGTAAAGTTATCCCCATAGTGCTATTGCATCTGTACAGCAGAAAAAAATGATTGGAAATATATCTCATCACCCTAAGCTTAATTGAGAGCCAGTCTCTTCTATTACAAAAAACTCTGAACGTGTGTATGTAAAACAGAAAAAAGCATTTGATGACGTATTGTAGCTTTCTTATGTTAAACATTTTTTTATTCTAGTAACATATCTGAGTAATTGAAATAACTTCACCATACAGATATCACATGCTGGAGCATGACAATGCAATGCTAATTGCACACTGTGTTGACATTTCAAGCATATTTTCTATAACAACATTTGCATTCATACACAGGTAGTAAAGCACATGGGGATAATTTGAGTCATGATTCATGTTAGCAAATGTATTGCTTTAAAGCTAATCCTCAAACCTGGAATCTTCAGCAAATCCATTAATATTCAGATGTTGTAGCATGTACAGTAGTTATTGTATGACCCAAACAGCTAAGGACCAAGAATTACTGTTAGTCTTTGAAACAGAAATAACAATGTTATTGGATTACTTTTGTAAGGTAAGCCTTCATACTAATTTAGGAACTATTAGTCCATTGATTGATGTCTTTACCAATAGCTTTCAAGTTAGTAGGTGGGGATAAAATGAAAGCTTTCTGTAGCTCTTCTTAGATAATACAGCCCAGTTAATGGAGAATGTGTTACCTGAGTTATTTTCCTTCGATATACCATCCACTCATTTATGAAAAGGCAAAAAACCACAAAAACACCAAAAAAGGGCAGCAATCTCAAAGTGTGCAATAAATTTTAATATACCGATTTTGGTTGCAAGACTGTTATCTGTAGCCATGTATCTTGCTTTATATGGATCTGGCCAATTAATGCTCTCTCAGACATAGACTGCAACGTGGTTCTTAAAAATCTCAGCAGACAAACTGAACTTGATCCAGAAACATATTTTATCTCTGTTTTATTGTCACTGAGGCAAAACCACCCCACTATAAAATGCAAGAAAAACCAATGTTCAAAAGGCAGGAATTCTCTTTTCTTGACTTTGTCCACACAAGGGTCAAACCTTCAAAGGGAACTCTGAACTAAAAAAAAAAAAAAAAAAAAAAAAAAAAAAAAAAAAAAAAAAAAAAAAAAAAAAAAAAAAAAAAAAAAAAAAAAAGTAATAAAGAAAGAAAGAGAAAGCAGTATAAGGAATCAAATTTTCATCATGAATAATTTTTAAATTTATAATTTATTTCTAAGTCAACATTAACCAAAAATATTGAGATAACTAATATGGTCCTTGAAAACTTAAATTTCTTAATTTAAAAAGAAAAGCAAATTTTCAAAAAATCATGAGGTCGCAGGAACACAATTAATTGTACAGTTATACTTTTTATTGTTTAATCCTTATAACCAATTAAATTAAGACTCAAAATGTAAATTAGTAATACAGAACAGAAAAGGAAAGTATTTTATGTCACTCTTGAGGTATTTGCTATTAGTTTGCTAAGAACATACATTTAAGAATGAATTAGCGCTTTATAGAAAATCAAATAGTGGTGTTTATGCAGCTATCAACTTTTTGGTACTTTTGAAAACGTCGAGTAATGTATACATTTAGAATTAAAGGAATTTTTAAACAGAATTAATTTGACATGCTAAAGAAGAAAGTATTTGAATTAATTTATATTAAAACATCTGAAAGTTCAAGTTAGATAACAAAATTCCATACTCATATACTTTACAAATCAAAAAGAGAATTAAAATAAAATGCTTTTCTTGATGTCTAGAAGCCACTATTATCTAGTCATGTATACATATTAGACAGAAAGAAGGTTGGGTTTTTTGGTTTGGGCTTGGTTTGGTTTTAGTTTTAGGGAGGAGGAACTAGTTAAAACTTTTTGTGTACTTAGACCTAATATTGACATATGATAACATTTATATAGATCTTTACATTTTATAGATAACCAAGGATATTCAACTTTGTTCTAAGCAGAGGTTACCACTTTGCCATTTCCATATTTGGTCCTGTTACAACTTCATTTTTATATACGCAAGGTAAATGAAATGCCAGTAAAATAAAATTTGTTGCTAGTATAATTAATCAAAATATGAATCACAACAGTTCCTTCAACAGATTACATAAAGCAAATGGTAACTAGTCTACAATGCTGGATATTCAAGGGAAAACTAATGTGCACTCTCAGACTGTTTGTAGGTGATGATTTAAAATAAAAAGGTTGTTTCTTAGGCAATTCTGGAAATTATTCCAATCTCATATAGTTCTGAAAAGCATTCCGATGTTAGATTTACTAAATGAGCAGGGATATGTTTTTCTACAACAGGATGAAAATACGCTTTCATTGTAAGTAAACTGAATTCCCTATTAAAACCTCTGGTAAGATTAAGTAGCTTCTGGGTTTTTTTTAGATAAAGCTATTTTTTCTCCTAGAAGAGAGAGAATCAGATCTATACTATCACTTATGCTGATATTTTTAACCCTATGAATAAAAAATTTATAATAAAAAATAAGGAATATTTTATACCTCTAAAACATTTCTATGGCCTCTTGGGATTTCCATGGTTTACTGTGTCTTTTCTCCTTAGTTGCTCATTAGGGAATAGCACTTCAGCAGACAGTCCACAGTATACCAGTTGGTATATATAATGAGCACATGGCTTTTATTCACAACTTCATCATATCAGACTAGATCAGTACAAATAGGCAAACGTGGGCAATAATATTGTAGTATTCAAAAATAAGGCCAGACTTAAGTAGCTAGAGAAATGAAATTTGTTCTTCAATTGATTGGTTAGTTTCATACATTTAAATTACTCTTAGTTTTAAAAGTTTGTGTTTGTGTGGGGTTTTTTTCCCCTGAGGGGAGGGTTCTTGTTGGACATTCTTATTTTTGTTTTAAATAAAAATTTCAGTCTTATATAAGTAAGGACAAAAGATCCAAAGCATACACTCTACCAAATTAAGTAACTGTTTCTAATTTTAAGGTAATGCAAATGAGTGGCCAATAAACTTATACCAGACACTTAAAAGTTATGTCTCCTTTGTAGCCAAATCATAAGTTTTCAAAATAATGCCTAAAAATTCTCCATGAAAAGATTTACCTGTTGATTGTTCTTACGGTGATTTTGTAATATCTCAATTTTTGCATTATTTATTCTAAGAAATCTATAACATATTTCAGAATTCACAAAATGGAGTCATGAATACTATACTATAATTTCCTTTATTCTCACATCCTTATCCTCTTCTTTCACAATAATAGCACATTCTTCTTTGGGATGCATCCAGCAAGGAAAAGTATCTACTGAAATGTGGATGTTTCATAGTCCTAAAGAATAAAGCACCTGGCAACGATTTAGGAAAGAAACAAACTATTTTAGCCAAACACAGTCTCAGAAGATGGCTTGAAAACCGAAATATATCTAACTTACAACTTTGGGTCGCCAATTATCCAGGTTGTGATTTAATTCAGGCCAATTTGCCCCTCTCAGTCCTCCTCCTATGGGGCCATTTCTTGATTTACTGGAAATAGCTTTTAGGATAGTAAAAGGAGGTAAAACGTTCATGAATTTTAAAAATAATTAGAATCTGTGAGAAAATAAAACTGTTGGGGGAAGAAGTTTTAAAAAATTCTAAAAAGTGAATATTACACTTTCTGAGGATTTCAATGTCAATGATAGGGTCATTTATATTTTTATGGAAAACTGAAATATCATTCATTGTTTTGAAAACCGTATTCAAGAAAAGAAAGTATTGCTATGAAACTTATGCATAATAACTTTGGACAGGAAGAAAACTTCCTATATTCTATATTAAAAAAGAACCCTCAAGGGTACATCGATGACTAGTAATATGTGGTAATTGGACTCTTTTATTCACAATCATTTATATTATTTTCTATGGTGCAATGAGAAACTACTGTATTAGACTTTGCAATGTTAAGTTGTCTCAACCTTGAGTGATTTATAAAATAAGTGTGACTCATTATAACATCAAAATGAGTTTGAAACATCAGCTCTTTTGCAAAACAGAAAAATCGTATTTCACTGTATATTAAACCCATCAAAGATTTACTTTCCAAATAAAAACGAGTGATATGAGACACAAAAACCATGCAGAAAGATTTTTGTCATGACCATCATTTTCTGTTCCTTTATGTGACTCCCTATGAAAAGTAAACATGAAAGCTAGTTTACGTTTTATTTTTAACCCACTGGACTATCTTCCATTTTAGATCATAAGATGATCTTACCAGATCTTTGCTGAACATGTATATTATTACAAGTAGCTAAATTTCCACATAAAGGAATAAAAATGTTGGAGAATCGGGTTATGAACTTTCTAGTACTTTACAGTGTGCTGTTGTAATGATAAACCCGTTTTATACTTAATCCTTCCATTGAGCAACACCAAGCTTCTAAATATTTTTTGTTTCATTTTAAATGGCTACTATAGATGAGAATTAATAAGGTATTATACTATTAATCCCTTTTCAAGTCAAAAGGCGTGATATCTAGAAAATAATTTAACACTGTAATGGGATCTTCAAGATCAATTGTTTTATACACTCTGCAGCAAAAATAACATTTCTAGTAGGAAGGAATTAATTATAAACCTGCAAATTCTAGACATTCACATATTTGTGTAAACAATTTTAATGTGGTTTATTACATTTCCGGAAAGGTTAAGTCTATATTAAGTTTTCCGCTAATTTTTTTTCATATATTATAATAAATATATACGTTATTTAGATGCATGTGTGTATACATTATCACACACATAAATATGTCTTATATACACAAAACAGCACTTAATGGTCACTTTCTTTGCATGTTCAACGTGAGGGAAAAAAATTATTTACTATTATGCATAACTCATGGCAATCTTCCCTTCTGTTTCACAAATGGCCATATCTGGATGTAAACAAAACATTGGAGCGAGTCATTCCAGGTGAATTGTATTTCAAGTTGTAGGTTGGTGTCCTCATGAAGAACTGGGTACTCCCTGGTAGCAAATACCTAAAAATGATAGTTAATAAATTAGATTTTTGCAAGCAAATTATTATTAACATCTCTCACTAAAGGGTTATAGGGTTATAAATTTACATATTCTACATGAGAAACGTTACTATAACAATGTAATTCATATAAAAAGATTTACTCCTCCAGACTGTGGGAGTGAAGGGGAGAGGAGTCATAGAGACTCACCTAAAGAGTTGAAAATAGACACAACATATGATAATAGTATCCCAAGACATCCCATACAGAGCCATTGTACTGAAAAGCTGTGAAACTGTTTATGTGGCTAATGTAAACTAAGAATTCATCATCAGTCCCTGTAAGTAATATGTGGGGCCAGTCAAGTGTTTCTTAAAAACATGTGATATGAGAATTTGACTAGCCGCTGATTATAATTTAATATCATTGATACATTATGACTATAGGCAATCTAATAGAAAAAGTTAAAGATCAGCATTCATAACTAGATTATAAATTTTATATTCTTAGACTGTACAGTGCTTATGATTACAGAATATCAAAACCAATCATCATTACAGGTCATATGTAACAAAATGTATTTGCAGACAAATGTATTTCAAAATATGTGATTTTTCCAGATTTTAGAAAGGCAACATAGTGCGTATACTATAAAATACCTCCATCAAGGCCTTAGAGCAGAATCTTATAAACAAACCATTAATATTTCTGTAGTAAAATGTATGAATATTCACAATAAATCAAATAGATAAAGACTATAAATAATTTTATGTCAATTCAGATCAGATTTGCAAAGTAATGTGTTACTTTTTTTTCCCCAAAGTTTTGCAAATTAGGAATTGCAAATGAGAGATTGCACACCTGTACAATATGTTTTCCTATGAGAAATCTTGATTAGCATTAGTCCAGTCCAATCTATATGACTAGTGAGGAATGGTCAAGGAAATCCACATGAACAAATGCAAATAAACAACACTATTCAAAGTATAAGTCCTGGTAATGATGAGAAGGACATGCTATAAAGTCAGGACAAAGATATTTATGAGGAATTTCTAAGAGCAGAAGTAGCAATAGAATGGTTTGTAATTATCAGTGATCTTGGAAAAACAAACAATGGTAGAGCATCGTATCATTTATTTTATTTTTTTCACTTGACATTAGACTCCTCCGGTGACAGTATTATACTTCCAATGGATACATGAAAAATTTGAGATCCGAAGGCACTATTAACTATCTATTCCATGTTATATGATACTGATAACTATGACACCTCTATGTCAATGGAAAATTATGTTTATAGTTGTGTTATATGAATTTTGTAGACAGAAAATAAATTCACTATAATCAAACTGCATATAGAATTCAGATTAAAATGAGAGAATTTTTCATAATATCCATAAATATCATTTCATCATGAATTATCTACTAATATCCTCTAAATCTATTACCTAATGTCACAAACTATAAACAATTGCTCAAATCATTAAGTTAATAGAGCAGTAAAATAATATACAACAACCAAATTAAATCAAAATTGCATAATGGGTGATGAATAATGAAACAATTGATTTCTCACATCACAGATTATATAAATTATTTTCTTAATATCACTCAAGTAATTTATATGGATTAATTATTATGTCAAGAGTTGGCAGAGTCATGATGATTAATCTGGTATCTTCTGCCATGAAAAGGCTACCCTTCCTATCTAGGGCAAAGGTGCAAAAGAAATTAAGGTGTTTGATCCAAACTCACTATTCTGTATTAGTTGAGAGTTATTCTACCTTCTGTTGAAGATATATTCTTATTGCACTGATAATTACACAGTAAATAGTAACTTCTACCAACTTGATTTCAAAGACTTTCCAAGCAATTGTTACTATTGACATTTCAGTAACATTCATGCAAATTTCTGAAATAAAGATCTCCATTTTGCACATGAAAAAAACAAAAGCATGAAAGCTAGGACCACCATTAGCTTACACTATTTTACTGAACAAATATTTAAATAGTGGTTTCCATGTGCACAACACTATTCTAATTGCTTTACAAATATTAATTCATTTAGTTCTCATAACAATTCTATATGGTATATATTATTGTTAGCTCCATTTTACAGATTAATGAATTTCATGAGGCACATGGGGATCAAGTGCCATGCCCAGGGTCACAAAGCTACTAAATGGCAGAGCTGGGGTGGGGCGCGGTGGCTCATGCCTGTAATCCTAGCACTCTGGGAGGCCGAGACGGGCGGATCATTTGAGCTCAGGAGTTCGAGGCCAGCCTGAGCAAGAGCGAGACCCCGTCTCTACTAAAAAAATAGAAAGAAATTAGCTGGACAACTAAAAATACATAGAAAAATTAGCCGAGCACGGTGGCACATGCCTGTAGTCCCAGCTACTCGGGAGGCTGAGGCAGTAGGATCGCTTGAGCCCAGGAGTTTGAGGTTGCTGTGAGCTGACGCCATGGCACTCTAGCCCAGGCAACAGAGTGACACTTTGTATAAAAAAAAAAAAAAAAAAAAAATGGCAGAGCTGGGATTCAAACCAATGCAGGCTAACATCAGTGCTCCCACTAACCATACTATATTGTCATGATAATTTCACACAATTGTCATTGTATATGAAGAATGTCAATTTTAAAACTAATGGGTACAATTATTATATTTGTCTTTTCAGAAATGTGAAGTATAAAATAGCCTATAAAGTGGAAAAATATTATACATGCCACAAAACTAAACTTTTTAATAGAAGCAGAAAAGGTCAAGATGAAACTTTTTTTGAGACTTAAAAAGGAAAAGAAGTTCAGCATGAACTAAAAAAGCATATGAAATTACATTGGAAGAAACACTTTGTTTCCCTAATGCAAGTGCTGTAGGATATTTTCAAGTGTTACAGGGGAATACAATGGAGTATTTGCCTTAACATCTCCATTAATATCTCTTGGGAGATCCCACACTAGCTGAACATCAAAGATTATTTTTGAAATGTTATTTGCAATGAAGTTAAATAATTTGATTTTTTTAAGCAGGAAGACTATCTCAAGGAAATGGATTTATAGACTATATCTAAAGAGTTTGTGTAAAGCACCAACAAATGTGAAAAGTTTACAACCTTATTTTTTTTTCTAGCTTATTCTTGATGCAGAAAAATAGCTCTGTCATAGCTAACTCGTGCCAAGGAGAAATATCTCAGCCTACCGTATCTCCATTGGCTTCACACACAGAGCCTCACTCCCCATCCCTAAGGCAGGCTGTGCACATCTTCACATATCCATCACACAGCCATAGAACACGCATTGTGTAATGCCTGATTGACGCAGAATCATTTGGCCTTTTATGTACCAACTTATTGCTGACTATGGAGGGTCTCTAGAACATGAAACATTTCAAGACTGGTAGGGAATTAACTTTAAAAACATAAACTACACCCAACTTCTGGGATCTTCCTGGAGTAAGACCAGGACCCCTGATCCCCCTAGAATAAGCTCAGGTTCACAGTCTGGGGGATCATGATAAATAAAGGTCAATAGCATATTTGTCTCATGTATTTTAAAGAACTGTTTTTATTGTAGTAAAATGTATAACATGAAATTAACTAGCTTCTACCACTTTTAAGTGTACAATTCAATGCATTAAGTACATTCACAATGTTGTGCAACCATCACCACCAATTACAAAACTCTTTCATCATCCCAAACAGAAACCCTTTACCCATTCAATACTGAATTCCCATTTTCCTCTCCTTTCTATGCCTGGTAACATCTATTCTACTTTCTGTCTCTATGAATTTGCCTATTCTATACACCTCCTATAAATGGAATCACAATATTTGTCCATTTGTGTCTGGCTTATTGAACATGTTTTCAAGGTTCATCCACGTTGTAGCATGTATCAGAATTTCAGTCTGTTTTATAACTGAATAATATTCCATTGTATGTGCCAACCACACTTTGTTTATTCATTCACTTGCTGATAAACACTTGGGTTGTTTCTATCTTTTGGCTACCATAAATAATGCTGCTGTGAACATTGGTGTACAAGTATTTGTTGGAGACCTTGTTTTTAGTTCTTCCGAGTAGCTACCTAGGAGTAGAATTGCTGGGTCATATTGTAACTCTCTATTTAATTTTTTGAGAACTTCCCAAACTGTTTTCCACAGTGGCCACACCATTTTACATTCTCACCAGCAATGTATGAGAGTTCCAACTTCTTCATATCCTTGCCAACCCTCATTATTTTTCACTTTTTTGATAATAGACATCCTAGTGGATGTGCATTGTCTCGTGGTTTTCACTTTGACTGGGGCACAGGGTGGGAATCCCTGTTTTCAAGTTTCACTTTTGCCATATGCTACCAATATGGATTTGGATAAGCCACTTAACCTCTTTGGGCCTCATTTTCTCCACTATGAAAAAAGTCCAATTGTTTCTGCCATGTCTGGCTCACAGAGCATGGAGCCAATGAAACAGTATATGAATGAAATATTATAATTCATGTACTATGAACATCCACCTCACTGGCAAGAATATCCCTGTTCTGAAATAGATATATCGAACTATAAAGCATAACTTCTTCCTTCAGAGTAACCAGAAGACTCCACCTATTTTGCCTACCTACAAAAGCTACAAGATCAAATCAACAGAAATTGGCTTATGAAAGAAATCTGGAGTTTGAATGAATTCTTTCCTAGACTGGAACTTAAGGTTTTCCTGATCATGATTCCAGAGTATCACCCCTTAAAGAGAAGGCCCTTCATTTACATGCTATAATGTCTAAAAAATGGCCTTCATTCTTTTAAATCATGTGGAAATGTTAATGAAAGTATTTGAAGTTTTATTTTAATATTTTGCTTCAGTCAATACATTCGAATTGTAGAATATAACTTTATATGTACATATTTTAAATATTAATGGTTAACTTTACCTCTGCTATTGTTGTAATCATCAGCTTCTATTTGCAGAAGAGTTAAAATAGGTCAAAGGTCCTACAATAGCACAATGACAGAATCTAAGACAAAGATTAAAAATACATCTCAATAATTTCTCTGAAAAATATTCTGAGCCATTCTGCTGTTGCAGGTCCTTTCTGTAGAAAGTTAGCCTTATTATACTCCCTGAGATCCTGTTAATAAACAGATTAATTTCTAGGTGTTTCAAAAAGGAAATCCAAGCTATAGTGGTTCTGTTTTCCTCACTGTTTATTCAACTATTCACTGACACTTTTGACTATCAGTTAGTTTTTCAAAGTCATGGCTTAATTTTTTTCTATCCTGAATAGCACTACAACTTGCAAATACTAACACTACAGTTACATATTCACCTTTATTTCTAAAGAAAACTACAGTTGTTGTTTTGAGAAATACTAAAAGGTATTTCTTATTTACTCTCGTTATTTTTGCAGCTTATAAACAATACAGTTTCTCATGGCTTTTACAAAACTGTCTATTTTAACTGGACAACATTTATAAAACTCAGTTTTTAAATAGAACATGACAAAAATTCACCTCCTACATACTTGCTTAGTAGAGGCATACTGAACAATAAAAATTAAACCAAAGGCATCTTTCTGACCATAGTCGGCTCAAAGATAAATGCCGAAATATCCCCACTGGGGAACAAAAGTTAAATGTATCACCACATTTTTAGGTGCTCTTATTCTTGGCTTTTGAAAACAAAAATATAAAAGTCCAATCATCTCATTTCCATCTATGTCCTGTCACCATTAGGTTAGTGATTGCAGTCCTTGTTCGGTCTCTTAAAAGTAAAGACTGTACTACTTAAAAATATTTTGTAGATAATAGCATGTATGAATTTTCAGTCTTTAGCTTTTTCAATAGCCATATAAGCAAAAAACAACTCAATTTCAAACTGCATTTTGGCATTACTTTATATGAAACTCACAGGAGCTAGAGAATGTGAACAAGTACCTGGAATTACCCCAGTCAGGACCAATGCCTGAAAGTGATCCTCTTGTGTCAGTTGCATATTTGTAAACCACTAGCAGGCACTGTTTACAAAGCTCGACCAGGCGCTGGCAACATTGGAGCTGCAAAGGAGTCACCACCTCTGGGCTTTTACTGAATATACTCTCCCAAGAGGATCTGTTGGCATGGAAACAGACATGACCTCATGTTCGTGTTCGGTGTAAAAATGAAAACCAGCTATATCACTTACCTAGCAACAAACCAATAAGGGAGAATAGAAATGGCCTGCAGTAACTGTGAATAGTTGAAAGATATGCACAATAAATACAAATTAGGAAATTGATCTTTACGTTTAAAAAATACAACACTGAATCCATATACTATTTATCCTTTTTTCTTTAGTGATGGGGAGTGTCTCTATGTTGCCCAGGCTGGAGTGCAGTGCCTATTCACAGGTGCAGTCATAGTACACTGCAGCTCCTGCTCCTAGGCTTAGGCAATCCTCCAGCTTCAGCCTCCCAAATAGCTGGGACTCTAGGTTACTACAGGGACAAGCCACCACACTCAGAACAATTTGTCTTTAATGCTTTTAATGTTGCCAACTGTGGGTGGCTGAGAGGATGGTTTTCCAACACCTCCTATAAAATGGAGTCATGCAATATTAAATTATTTGTAAAATACTGAGCTAATTTCTCAAAAATTAAGTGTTCTAGGAATTTAGGTTTTCTAGGAATCTGTATTTACCTTAACATTAATAATGATCCTGCAAAAGAATTAAAAAGTTGCTGCAACTTAATTTGTGACCTCTCTGCACTAGAAGAGTTTAGGTTAATCCCTTGATTACAGCCATCCCTTCAAATACACTTTTAGACATAATTACGTCCATGATATTCCTAGAACACAGATTCTATACTCTAGAAGTACTGTTACCTTAGCAAGTACTACCTTATTGCATTCTGAAAGGTAGTATCCTTCCTCCTTCAGCACACTCAGCTTTGTCCAAAGCAGGTAACAGGGCATACTTCCTTGGTAAATGGCAATTTGCGTGTGAACAATTCCTAAGGTACCAGGATGGCTTAAATCGGGAAACACCTCACCAGCCCTCCACCAGAGAGAGAGAGCGAAAAAGAGAGAGCGGGGGACTGACTGATTTCTTAGTGTAAATTAAACTTTTTTCAAGCCTTGAGGGGAAAGTTTGGTTTGAGATCTGGTAATGGTTCAAGTCTCATTTTACATAAACCAATTCACATAACCCTCGGAGAGAAAAGAGTAGACTTGTAGAAAGGAAAAAATATTAAGGAAAATATTTTCCTGAAGAAATGTACTTCCCAATGGGAAATACAAAGACTCCATTTTCAACCTTCTGTGGATATTTGATATATTTGGAATTTTAAAAAATGCTTTAGAAACTCAGAAAGGTATTTTTTTACTAGAAAAGCTACTGTTTATTTTTTCAGGAGAAACATGGTCCTAAACAGACAGCATGTTATCAGTGAATGACAGGTTTTCTTAAAGGAATAAGATTCTAATGAGTTAACTGAAAGAAACAAATTTTCTTCAGTGTTCTGAGATGTTCGGGACTAAATATAATAGACTAATATAATACTGAGTTTTTTAAATTAACAAAGGAGTAAAAGTTATTTTCATTCAGGAAACAGTAATGTGCTAGTTAAATTAACTCTAAAAATAAAATTTAAATTATTGTGAAGTATAAGAAAAACTTGATATGATATACATGTTTACCAAGATATATAGATGCAGATATAAATATAAAATCACGTTACCTAATTTGATCAAGAAAAACGCTGGAGAAAATAAATTAATTAGGGAATATGTATATGATTAATATATCTTAATCTAGCAGGCCCTACATGTCTGGGAACAGAGTAATGCAAATTTCATATAAATGTAAATACACAAAGAAAACATCCCGTGTTTTTACTTTCTTCCTGCTGGGATTTTGGGTATATCTACAAAAGTCTACCTCCATCACCACCCTTCACTCTCAACTTGGATATGTTTATTTTTTGATACTTTGGAGCCATTTCATTGGATCTACTGTCAGGTCACTCACATCGTGGTAGTTTTTCTTTACCTATATTGGGGTTTAGAGGTAGGAAAAATACAAATAAAATGGAAGAAAGATAAAGGGGCTTCTTCTATAACACTCTAATTTGATGTAACTTTCTGAATAATATGTGAGTTATATTAAATATGACCAGCTTTGGCTTCTCATTCTTTCATTCTTTCTTAAATATTTAAAATAAATGTATGAATCAAGGTCCTGCACATATTTATTTCTGGTGTACATATTTACCACCACTGGCCAAAGACTACATTCTACTCCATTAAGCCATATTTAAGTTTCAGCATGCTCAAACCCCTCATAAAGAAAATGAATGAGACCTGCTTCATTTGCACTGGGCTAATGGTGCCCCTTCTACACAAAGGAAACCTGAGTAAATTAGAACTGTGTCCCCTCCTCTACCTGCCACCTGGCATAGCTAAGTTGGTGTAAAATGCCTCTATAATACTACAATATTTCAATTTTCAATATGAGAAACACAAAGTTTTTCTTGAAGGTGAAAGGAGAGTCAGATGCGGTGGCTCACACCTGTAATCCCACACTTTGAGAGGCTGAGGCAGGAGGACCACTTGAGCCCAGGAGTTCGAGACCAGCCTGGGCAATATAATGAGACCTCATCTCTAAAAAAACCACAATAATAATAATTAATTAATTAATTTTTTAAAAAGGTAAAAATAGTTAAAAATACCAGTACTTTTATCAAAGAACCCAGGGTCTCATCTATCTGCTTTCTGAATCTAAATTGCAAGGAAATGGAGTACCAAAATCTATGCATTAAGAAAAATTAAATGATTAAAGTTCTTTCTGGCTCTCCCTAATCCTCAAAAATATATTAAAGGAAATGACTTTAAATGCCTTTTTTTTTGATACTATAAAGATATGGTATATAATACTTAATACTTCTGGCAACAAAGGAACTTATTAATGAAATCCAGAAACTTAAAAATCCTTATATTATCCAGTAATCCAATAATTTTCACCCACTTTCTCATCAAAACATTTAATAAAGCAGTTATCTAAAGAATGAAACAAATTCATTCCTTTCTCCTCTGGTAGAAGTCCTAATTGATGATGAAGTGGCCTACAGTTAAGTAGCAGAAAGGAGACAGGAAAGTTAAAAAAAATAGTAATTATATATATATATATATGTATATATGAAGGACAATATACCAACTGAATAATCACCAACAGAAAGATTAATGAGCTGAAACTACTAACAACGACATATCCAATTGAAAGTGATATGAGAACAGGGAGATTCACATCATTTTAAGTAGTCTATATATTATGCATACATTTTCAAATGGACATAATTCAGCCTGGAAACAGACTGCTGCCTTGGAATGTTCCTTAAAGTTTCTTCTTGCCCTGAGATTCTAAAAGAAAAGCTTTTACAGTATGACAAACTTTCACAGGAAAATGCTTTTGAGTAAATGGTCCAAGTCAGATTCTCTTCTTTGGGGTTTATATACCAGGGTTTTGAGTGGAATTGGGGCTTTTCCAAACGATGCATTCCTTCTCCCATACCAGCCTCTGCTCTTAGCTGGCAAACTCCTATTCTTCCTGCACCTGTCAGTTGAAAGGTTACCTCCCACAACCACCTTTCCTGAGCTCTCAGGCCTGAGTTTGAGTCCTATCACAATGAAACATGGTAGATAATTTTATTCATGAAATTTTAAGAGCTATTTCCCTCAAGAGAACATATTCAGGGCACAGGGCATCATAACACTCCCAAGAGGCTGCATGTGTTAAACAGGTTCCTGGGCTTGGGCTTCAGATGCCTGGAAAAGGAAAAGAGAGGGACAAGGGTGTTTTCTGTCTGACGGATCAGTGAAACCCCTGGGCTGATACTAGGGAAATCCACCACAAAGATCTACATCATTCTCTGATGTTTCTGGAGGCAGACGGGATGGTTAGCTTATTTTGTTTTATTCTGGGGGACTCTTGACAGGCAAAGGCAAAAACGAAAGGTGCCTCAGAGTTATTTGGATTACATTTTTCCAAGATTTTACACCTAACTGTGAAAGAAAGCTGAACCTTATATTAAAATCATTCCTTTAGAACTGAGAAGAGTAGGTTTTTCATCTTGACTACTGGCTGTTAGATCAAAGGTTAAAGGAGTATACATTGCCTAGACATGATGCAGAGGATACAGTAGAACTGTTCTAGGTCCAAACTGAGACTCAAAACACACACAATACTATGTGACTTTATTAAATTAAGGAAGCCTAAGAAACTCATTTGTAAAGATGCAAAAAGTAAAACCTGATGTTAAACTCACCTCTACAAAACCACCAAATTGAAAAAAGTATACAGAGAGTGGAGTGAAATTAGACTCAGAGCTTCTCCTGCTCCACCTGCTCAGGCATAATGGGCTAGGGATTTGGCTAATGCTACGGGACTTGCAGTAAAATAAGCTTGGCAACCACTCACAAATCCACTTTGGAGAGAATTGGTAAAGCACAGAGTTAAGAGCTTGGGCTCTTGACTCAGACCACCTGGGTTTAAATATAGGCTCATCTATTTACTATGGGAATGTGGGCAAGTTGTATACTCTGCTTAATCTTCAATTTCCTCATCTATAAAATGAGGATAATAATAATAGTTTGCTCAAAATACTTTTGTGGAGATTATGCAAATATTTGATATGTAAAAAAGTGTCACTTAGTAAGCCTTCAATAAATGTTATTTACTATCACTAGGATTACTAGTACTAATAGATACCAACAGAGAAATTTGGGAGGAATATTGTGCCAGGGACAGGAGAAAAGGATTCTGAATCAAGTTAGAGTATGGTAACAAAAATAGTTCAGGGAAGAGGAGCCCTAGTGGTAAGGAAGTAGTACGTATGAGCATCTTTAGGGTCTGCCATTGGCAATTGTCCATGGACTCAAAGCCATAGCACCAATTTCAGAAACAGATTATTTCATGCCTTCCATGGTGGAGAGTAGCTGGGATTCATAAATAGCATCAAATCAGTGGATTGACAAATAGAGAAAAATATTCCCATTATGAGTTCAGATTGGGAGTACCTTTACAGAGAGTCACCAACTAAGGGGCTGTGGAGTACAGTTCAAATGTTTCATTAAATCTCTATGGAAATAATTTATAGCCAAGATTATTCTCAGATTTCATCACATCCTAGAGTGCCTTATGACTTCCCCCTGTTGGTGAATGGCAGCTGAAGAAAAATATGATGGTAAGAATAAATCTGCAAGTGGTATGAATGATCCGTATCAGATGGCTAGAATATTTAAACAGAGGTCATTCTGAGATCATTTCAGAGTAGAATAGCCTGTTGAAGAGACAGGAATAGTACAGGGCTTTATACAGGATTCAAATAATGAGGAGGGGATTGGAGGGATAGGATTATGGAAAGAAGTCCAATCAGATATTCAATGATCAACAGTTCAGAGGAAGAACAGAGATCTGAAAAACAATGAGTTTGTTTTTCTGGAGCAGAGTTCAAGTAGGAGAGTGATGAGAGAGAAGATGGAGAAATAAGACAAAAATCAGCATATTAGATAGCCTTGTATCTGAAGATAAGAAGTTTAGACTTTAATGATAAATGAGGGAAATCACTATACATTTGAGGAAATGACTCTGACAATAAGATGCATAAAGGATACAAAAATTGAAAGCAAAAATGCCCATAAATTTATCAATTTCACTTAGCCTTTCCACCAAAAAAGAATCCTCCTGTCTGAAATCCTGTCATACTTTATCTGTGTCTCTTTTGTAATGAACACTTCTGTATATATCATATTTTGTCTATTAGAGATATCAGAGCTTGTTGGTTAAGAGCATGAGCTGAGGGCTCAAGGCTAACTAATTTCAAATCCCAGTACCACTAGGTCCTTAGCACCTATCTGTGCTTTAGTTTCCTTATCTATAAAGTGGAGGTAATATAGAACCTGACTCAAACGGATATTATGAGGAGTAAATCATGTAACACATGTAAAATGCTAGAACAATGCCTGGTACAGGGTAAGTAGTATAGTTAGCAATTATCAATTTTCTTGAGGGCAAGATCTGTGTCACATTCAACTTGTATCTCCAAACGCAATAGTAAATACTTGATTATTGTTGAAAGAATGAATGGAAAATAATCTAGTGTAGCCACAGTGGGAATGTGACAGAAAAACCAGCAGGATTTAGCAAATGGTTGAATAAAGACAGTGAGGGAAAAGGTAGATGCAGATGCCCCAGAGATATCAAACTTGTATGATTGGGAGAATAACAACAAGATTAAAGGAAACCAGGAAGGGAAGCCATTTTTGAATAAAAAGTCATGGGATGTTTGGTTTTAGATGTCTCAAGGCTGAAATGACAATGAGTCACAGCAGCACTGGAATTCTGGAGAGGAGCAGGAGTGTAGCCATGATCTTAGAAGTCTGCCGCATAAAGGGAACAGCAGAGGAACTTTAAGGATATTGGTTTGTTATTGAGATTTTTTTCTCTAATTAAGACTACCTTCTCTCCACTGAATTCAAATTAGTTAGGTGGTGTTGTGTTCATATTCATCATCTTATCTAAATCGGCTTAATTGATATAAATTATAGTTGAGTACTAAAAATTACATGCAGTAAAAAATCCATATTTTAAAAGATCATTAAAGAAATTCAACCATTTCATTGGGTTATCCTTATTACTAAGTAGTAAAATATTAAAAATTACAATAATGAAAGATGACATAGAACTTACCCTGAATCACAGAAACAATTCCACAGTCCTTGACCATGATTCCAGAGTAAGCGATTAAAAACCCGGTTGAAAATCCGATACAAATTTAATTCCTCAACATCATGTACCTTCCAGATACGTGGAAGAACTGTACGAATACTTGTTTTTACTATGTCCAAAACCTAATGGAAAAACCAAAGTACTTAAAATCTAGGTATGTTTTTGTGTATCTAAAATTCAAAGATGAACACACAAACACACACACACATACATACACACACATAAATTGAACAACGTAGAATAAAAAAATCCAGAAATAGATCCATGCATCTTTAAAAGTTTGGTATATGACAGAGGTGGAAAGTCAGACCAGAGCAAGAAGAGGCTGTTCAATAAATAGAGATTTTAAAATAATAATTTTTATGGAAAAGAATGGGTGAAGTTGAATCTTTACTTCATTAAATTAAAAAGAAGCAACTCTAGATGGGTTAAGGCCTTACATGTTAAAAAATAAACCATCAAATATCTTGGAAAGTGTAGGTGAATAACTTTTAGACCTTGGATTAGATAAAGATTATTTAAGTCACAAAAAGGTATGGACCATAAAAGATGATAGATTTTGATAAATTAAGAACTTCTGGTCATTAAATATACGTTAAAGAAAATAAAAGACCAAATTACGAATGGAGAAAATATATTCAAAACATATATATCCAACAAAAGATTAGTATCAGGAATACATAAAGAATGCTGAACAAATTTTTAATATAAACCACTTAATATGAAAAAAACGGAAAAAATTTATGAATAGGCATTTCACAAGAAGAAATAAATATACCCAATAAACATAAAGAATAAAAATTAAGGCAATAATAAGATATAATTTCATATCCATTTAATTGGCAAAAATTAAAAGTCTGACAATAACAAGTGCTGGAGAGGATATGGATCTACAGGGTCTCATAGACATTGTTAACATGAGCACACCTTGGAGGCAATTGCTCTGGAGAACAGTTTGTTATTATCTCCTAAAGTTGAAACTTCCTAAGCCCTACGGCTCAGCAATCATATTCCTAAGAGAAGCTCTCATAGGTAAAAACAGGAGGCATGTATGATAATGTTCATAGCAACTGTTAACAATCGTAATATCTAGAAACAACTAACCCTTCAACAATGGGAAAGTGGGTAAATACAAAATGGAATACTCACCCCCTTTGGACTATTATACAGTAGTCAAAATGAATGAAACGTGACACACAACACAGAGCATTTTAGTAATATAACGGTAAATTTAAAAAGTATATACCAGAGATAACATATAGTAAGACACCCTTTTAATAGAAGTAAAACAACTAAATTTAAAAAACACTTACGGAGAACACACATAGGTATAATAAAAAATATATAAAGAAAGAAAGCAAGGGACTGGTGAACCCTGAGTTCAAGAGAATGGCTACCTGAGACAGGGGGAGCCAGGGAGATGGAGGGGAAGAAGCATTTGGTTAGATACAGGTTATTGCCAAGATCCTAGCTGTTGATTTGGGTGTTGGGTTCACAGGTGGTATGATAACCTTAAAAACACTAAGTAAAAGCAGCAGGTCATACACAGACCAATAATGAGAAAGTATCATGAAATGAGGACTCTGATCAATCTGGACAACTGAAATCCTAGAGGTCCTAAAAAATTTGTAATCCCCAAAAAACTACTTTGTCTAATTCACATGCATTCGATACTCATGCATCGCAGGTATTTCACAAAAGTGTAAAAAAGTAAATACCAACAAGTACAGTTATTCTTAGTTCACCAAAGTGGATTTTTTCCTTTTTGTTTTATCTGTCTAATTATGGGAACTACCTATAAAAACAAGAATGAAAGAAGAAAAGGGAAAAAGACTAGATTTTCAAACATAAAGGCTGAGTGAAAATATGATTTCTCTCAACATGCAAAAACATGAAGAACTGGAAGCAGATGAAAGAATAATCTGTTTCTCTGTAAAAGAGCAATATTTAAAGAAGTGATACTGGTTCTCTCTGATCAAAGGCAAATTTAGAATAAACATCTGTTTAAAAATAAATTTAGTAAAAAAATTGCCCAAATAACATTTTATTTATAGAAGAATACCAGCTACAGTTTCTTGCAATGCATTGTGTGAGCAGCATCATTGCTTCCCTTCCTGTTCCAGCTTCCTGCACTGTGAAGTGGGAGCGGGAGGTCAGGGTGTGCCGGGTGAAGGGGAGGGGATGCGGAGGGATAATGCAATCTGCAATAAAGCAGTCTGTGAAAACCATTGTCCTGGAAAGGCTCGTTATTACAGATAATGAATGCTTAACTATAAGGAGGAATTTTTAAAAGAACTTTAATATGAATTATTCACAATAATACTGATATAATATGCACATTAGGCATTAGTTCATGCCTTTTTATTTTTTATGATTTTCATTTATTGGTTTAACCCTTTATATTTTTTACTGTAGAAAGCAGTACTCATGACTCATGTGATATAAGAATCAACACTAGGTAAATGATCAATTCAAAACATTTTTCTTTTCTCAATTTTTGTATTTTCTGTCCATGTGTTAGTGAGTAATAACAGGCTAAAAGTCCTAATGAAGGAAGGAAAGAATAAAAAAGTAGCCAAGATAACCCATCAACTAGCCTCAGGAATAAATATGAGTTATATAAAGTAACTGAAATTAAAAAGTGTTATCAATACCGAGAATTTTAACATTACCTTGCATTAATCAGTTTTCACATTATATTATGAAATAATTGTTTAACATGATCAAATGAAAAAGTGTTTGAGATTATGGGGTATTCATACATTTCTTTTTAAATACACTTCAAGAGCAACTAATATGTATTGGCTGCCTGCTCTGTGCCAAGCACTGTGCTGGGTATATTACTTAAAGGAGACTCTCTTGGTCACTGCTCTGTATATATTTTCTTCTTAATTTAGAGGGAATTTTAAAAGCATGATAGTCTAATATCCTAGCCCACATGAGTAAAAGCAGCAATTTCAGAATGGGGCCAGGGAGTTCAGGATGGGAACTGTTCCTGCTCCATTCCTGAAGTTTCCTCCAATACAGAGATGGAAAAATCTTCAGGCATCTTGGCACCCCACCTCTGCCTAAGAAGTGATTTCCCAGATTGGTGAGATGGGCACGATCTGGGCAATCTGGGTGCTTCCCCTTCCTTTGCAGAGCCATCCACTGGGAACATGCATAGCCCTTTGCTTCTCTTTGCCTTCAGTTTTCCAGGAGCCTCCCCAAGAAGGCAAGCTCTGGGCTTGGGGAGAGGAGTGGGTTAGGGAGACGCACACCTATAATTTGGAGGCATGAAGAGACATAAACCGAGGGAACGGGGACTCAAATCCTTCATCTCTCCTCTGTATCTTCACATAAGCTCTTTCCCTGTCTGGAACAGTCTTCTCCTATCTCTTCTCCTGGGGAACTTCTATGTCTCACCCCAAACATCACTTCTTAGGGAGAACTTAGCTGCCACTAAACTACTGAATAATACCTTAGTGCCCAGTTCTTCCTCTCTTTACAACCATCTCATTTTATTTTAATTTCCAGTTTAATCAATGAAGACTATTATCTACATAAAAGAATGGATTACACCCATCTTGGTAGTAAAGTTACCATGTCTCCAAGGCTTAAGACAATGTCTAGCACTTAGTAGGTGCTTGTCTCAGTGAGTTATTCCTTGAAGAAAGAGAAAGAGAGAGAGAGAGAGACCCAGCAAAAAAGGCCAGTGTAAGCATGCTTTCTTTAAAAAATAATAATAATAGAAAAGCTTTCTCACCTGATTTTTCTCTTCTTCTATTGCACTCCCCTCTGTGATGAGCACTTTTGTAACTCAGATAATTAAACTCAACCAATTAAACACTACAGTTTGAACCTACTGCAGGGTAGAATTAGTATATTATTCTGTAAATAATCTCCAAACTACTGTTTTGCCAAAGATTTAGGTTAAATATTTGCTAGAAATAACACAAAACATGTAATTCACTTTTCTGACTAACCAACATATCAAGCAATGCAAATATTATAGAACAAAGAAAAATAAGGAAAATCTTAAGAGAAAGAAAGAGAGAGAGAGAGAGAAAGAGAAATCTATGCAGCAAGGTAAAAATCAGGGCTAACACTTAAAGAGAACTTACTATGTGCCAAGCACCGTTCTAAGTACTTTTACGTACATTAACTCATTTAATCCTTAAAACAAAACCATGAGGTATTGGTCCACTGTCCCTTTCCAAAAATCTGAGGCTAGATTCCATAATCACAAACATTAATACTTATGCAGAAAAAAATGTAAATATTCAAACCAAGAGATAGACAAAAACAATACATAACTGCTTATCAGGTCGCTGTCACTAAATCAGTTAAGGTGGGTTAGTTTTGCTGCCCAGTGGTTACAAAAATTTGGAGGGTTGTGAAAAACATTTTGGATCTCCATTTTATGGATGATCAAATTCAGGCACAGAACAGGTAAGTAACTTGTCCAGGATCACACAGCTGGTGAAGGGACAGCTGTGCATCCAGACCTATGCTCTTAACCACTACCCAACACTGCCTCACAATGTTGTCTTTCCAGATGCCAACAGCAAAAGCCTAGAAGAGAACCCAATTGTCTCTTCTTGGATTCAGATTCATCTCTGGTCAAATGATATTTGGGAAGCAGGGTGGGGTCACTGTGCACAAACAAGGCTGCCTAGGCACCCCCTCCATCGTATGGACTAGTTTGCTTACAAGGCTATACAGATGCGGAGACAATTACTGCACTTTTAGCAAAACACCCACTGAATAATTTTAAGAAAGCAAAGAACAGGCAGGCAAGAAATCAGGCTGGGATGAGGTAAATTCATGCCAGTTCTATTTGTGATGCTTTTTTGGATTTCTGGTGCTTTGGGGTTAGAAGAATTTGGGTGGAAGATGATTAATTTGGGAAACACAAAAATAAATGGTCAGCAAGGTACCCTTGTGTTTATGTGTGGGCTCAAGTGAGGCTAACTTATAGAATATAGGTATCCATTTCCTTACATTATGACTTTTAAAAGCATCCCAATCCAACATTAAGCTCTCCGAGGGAAAAAATAAATGGGAGATCAGTCAATGACAACATTAATAAAATGAAAAGATTTGTCTTTTCCATATGAAATACAGCACATTTGAAGGCATAAAGCACACACACAAATTCATATTTTGCAAGAACATACAGATGTTGAATGACAAACTGCTCCATATGGCTGAACAGTTGGTCCTAAATTAAAATAATGGCACGAGGTGAAGGCGGTTTAGAAATAACATTAAAATCACTACATGCTGTACTAATGATGCATGCAGCAGCCATGGCTATAGGGTAAAGGCATCTTTGCTGATGCAAAACGAACAGCTCTAAACAGCATCTATGTCAGCCCAAAGGAAAAAGAGATGGAAAACAGTATCATCAAAATGCATGCAGAAGCAACTACAGCAGGTATTAGAAAGAAACTACTATTTAGAGAAGTGATACTTGATAAACAAGGATCTTTTAGAACCCTAAAATAACTGCAAATATAGTACAACCTTAATATCACGACTTATTTCTCTTCATCCTCCAATCTTAGTTTATGCCTCAATATCACATCAGAGAACGAGCTTTTCAGCAAATTTGGCATTCTTCACAGCCCACCAACACTGCACTATTTTCATACTTGATGTATATTCCTCACAAGCTATATAAAGCAACTGCATTCTTGGCAGAAAGGTAAATTATGCAAATGTGTAGTTACCACAACATGACATTAAATAAGATTAACTATTTCCATTTTCACCTGGTGAGGATTCTTTTCCGTATTTAATTCCCATACCCTTGATCTTTAAATTTTACACCCATTAAGGAAAATCTGAAGTAAGGCAAATAATTTTATTTCTAAGAACACAAAAAAGGAAAGCATGTGGAAGACTGTGTGTATGACATTCTAATCTTGGAGTTTTACAGCAGTCTAATGACCAACCAGCAAACGCCTCGATCACAGAACAGAAAAACGGAGACACGTATTTCAACAAAGGTCTCTAAATGGAATTAAGATATTTAAAGAAGTGTCTTATGCATCCATACCTAGAATGGTGCCTGGGACATGGTAGTCCCTGAATAAATATCAGTTGAATGCACGATTTAGTGAGCAAATAAATAAATGAATGAGTAAACAACTCTCAAAATCCCCAATAGTGCCTAGTACAATATTTGTCCTAAATTGGCAATCAATAAATGTTTGTCAAATTAAATTGTAATACACACATCCTTTGTGGTAGCCATGGAGACATGCCGCTTAAATCAATGATTCCAAGAGCGCAGTTAGCTGATGGCATCCCCATTCGGGTTCTGCTGCAATATTCAAGCCATGCTTACACTCTTCCCCGACTGCTCCCGGCCAACCATTGAGCAACCAAGGATTGAGCATGGTCGGGATACTAGCAAAGGGCTATTTCTGCCCAGTGTGATCCCTCTAACAGGCAATCTTTGTTCTGGGCTCCCCATCAGTTTGACCAAGACCTTCTCAGAAATTCACTGAAGTCCAAGGGTCTTCCTACTCAATCCTCCTCCCTCCCATTCACAGGTGTCAGACCTGCAATGAAGTCTGAAAACTCTTCCTGCCTACTCCAGCTCTCTCTCCCCTTTATCTTTCTTGGGTGTTTTCCCTTATAAATCCATTTCACTTCTAATTCCATTTTAGTGTCTTCTTTGCAGAGGACTGAACTGGTAAAGCCTTCCAATGATCATCCAAGCCAAAAGAAGAATGATCTGATTAATCTACATCTAATTTAAATTATTTAAATCCCTGGCTTTCTAAACAGAGAAATTTTATAACATCTAATTCTGCACTCCACAGCTGACCTACATTTCCAGATTTCTTTCTGTTTTCTTAGATGTAGTTTCTAGCTTTCCAAGGCAGTAGCACAAGTTTCCAACTGATAGTCAAATAAATGGTCAATATGTTATAAGCAGTTTTTTACACCTGATTTCTACATATTCTACACAAAAGAATTCTGCATATGAATAATTCTTAGTAAACAAAATATATCAGAGAAACAATCTGACATGGGGATCCTTAGCAGAAAAGAAAAAAATCAGCCTGCATTTTACCCCTTCTAAAGCTAGAATACGTTCCCATATAATGTCTCACTTCCTCACAAGAACCCTCCAACACTCAATGTCATGAATCTCAGGGAGGTTCTGAAAAGTCACCTGCCTAAAAGGTAAGGGGCAGAGGCAGTATTGAATGCAAGTCCAGGTTATGCAAGTCAGTACCTCTTTCCAGTACCTGATATTGCCTCTCTAATTTCACCACGTAAACTCTTTTTTCCAATGTACTTTGACTCATTATTATACTTATACTAGCTCTCAGTCCGTCACTGATCACTTCACCTCTAATTTCATCTGAAATAAACTTGAGGTAGAGAAAAATATTTATATATTAATCAATTTATATCAAATCAATTATATATTACATATGAATAAATCAGCTAAACACATTTAAATTTGTCCCAATGATTGTTTCTACAACATCTCTATACTTTTCTCTTTTCCTCTCTGGGGTGAATTTTAAGTATTTCAACAGTTAATTTTAATGGTATTTATTAAGTGTATAAAATATTAATTAAAATTAGCAAAAAAAATCTTTGTTTATATTAGAGCTCAATATCTCCATGGCTGGCTGGCTTGATGATTTGCATTCATGATGTGTATGTTTGTTAAGCTTCTTTTTGTGAATATGGAGGAAAGAACTTACAGATTTTGGCAGGGTTAATTTTATAAAAATGAAAAGGTTTACGAAAATTTGCTTTAGAGTTTCTTCCATTAAAATAATTACTCATGGGTAAGAGTTCTTAAGTTCCCCCTACAGTAGAGGAAGAATGTCATCACAGAATGAATGCTGCTGAAAGCTGTCCTCTGCTGCTTTTCCCAGAAGTGCTTCACCTTTCACTATATATCTGAGAAATTTGAGTCTGTTTTGGGAAAAGCCTCTTAAAGAACAAAACTGTTGAGTAAAGGGAAGGAGCCACAATAATCATGATGATAGCAAGAAAAATTGCTACAAATAAGTTGCACATGTTTAAATCCTAGGCTTCCACTTCCGTTCACAGCTTGGGACTAGCATTCCTCAGCTACTTTCAGGGATCCATGAAAGCGGGCATCTTTGCAAAGTAAATTTGCTCTACTTAAGATCATCCTTTTTTGTACTTTGAGAGCCAAAATTCAATATGTGAATTCTTCTGCCAAAAATAGAATGGTCTATTAAATTACCTATGCAGAAGAATGACTCTAACTGCTTGGGTAGTGCAAACTGTGGGATTTAACAAGCTTTTATTGAAGATGGGACATATCATTACTTTCTACAAGCATAAAGGAAATGTATACCTTTGATTTATGCCAAAAGGAAGAAGCAACAAAGGGGCTCAAAGAAAGGGTAACAGAGTATAGGAGTTGTACTAAAGATCCTGCCCCTCATGTTAGTTCTCCCACTCATTCACCATCACAGTATGTTAAAGGTGGTTGCACATCTGAGAACTAGAAGAAAAGATTACACAAAGATAACTCCAAATATTCTTAGAGTAAATCAGTAGGGGAGAAGATATATTGGCATACAAGCTTGCTAGTGAATTTATAAACAAGCATTTATTTTTATGTTAAATTTAGAAACTCAATTGAGCATAGCAACCCTAAAACAGATAAAATTGCTTCTTCCAATTCACAAATATTAGTGGTATTCACGCACATCACTCGATCATCTCATACAATGTTTATTAGGCCTTCTCATATCACATGTAAAAAACAGAGTAGCACTGTCTTAATTTGTTGTTGTTATTCAAATAAACACATGTCACTAGTAAATGCAGGCGGGTACAGAAAGAAGATAACTTGCCGTTGAATCTAGATTTAAAATAAAAGAGCATAGAATTGAATCAATGTAAGAAATGTTTATAAAAGTTCTATGGGACAATGCTCATAGACAGCCTATGTGACTAATGGAGAATAAAAATGAAAACCACCCAAATCTGAAAGGCTTCCTCTGTGCCTTTCAGAGGAACTTGTCATTATGAACCCAGAATGTCTCGGAGTATATGGAAAGGGACCCCAGAGAGCCAATAGACTCATGGCCTCCCAGAGACCCTGCACTTGGTGACTGTTTCTTACTTATGTCCTTTGCTCATAATGAGTGAAGTCTGGTTGACTTTACTAATGTACGTTTGCTTCGTATGTCAAGAGTCATAGTCTTGTTTTATCTCAGGTTAAGATCTATGATTGCAGAATGGTATTCTACTGAATGCAACTGAATTGTACGGTTGTGCTAAAATTTATTTAACCATAAATCTATTGAGTAGACAATTAAGCTGCTTCAAATGTTTTGCTTTTATAACTACTACTGCAATGAATGCTCATGTACATAAATCTTAATATAGTCAGGCTATTATTCTGTAGGATAAGATGCTAGAAGTGGTTTTGCTGAGTTGTAAGGTTATAAACATTTGTAATTTTAACAGATACTGCAAATTACCTTTCTAAAGAGGTGTACCAATGTGTTCTCTCTCTAATGATATAGTAAAGGCCCTTTTATCCATATTATTTCCATCACTGGAGATTATCTGTCTTATTCATTTTTACCAATATGATGGTTTTCACTTGCTTTTTCTTCATCATTAGTGAAGTCAAGGATATATTTACATTTTAATTGGCTATTTGAAGATCCGTAAATTGTCTTTTCATGGCCTTTTTATATGTGTTGCTACTTTATTAATATTTATAGGGTAGTTTGTCTTTTCTGATTGATTCGTAGTAGGTATTGGTTTACTAGTGTTACTTTTTGTTTGCTACAAACACAAATAAAAATTCCTCGACCTCCCCATCCCCTACCCAATTCCCCTCACTACTTCTGCCTTTTAACTTGGTTTAAAATGTCTTTTGACATTCATAAGATTTATATAATCAAATCTGTCAATCTTTTCCTTTAAGCCTTCTAGGTTTTAGGTATTTCTTAATAAGTTATTTCCCTATGCTAAGATTATTATGGACATATTCTTCTACATTTTCTTTTAACTCATTAATATTTTCTTTTTAATATAGATTACGTAAAGCTGTAATCTATATGGAATTGGGTTTTGTATATGATGAGAGATAAGGTTCCAACTTAATTTTCTTACAAATAGTCAGTTGTCTCAGTACCATTTAGTGAAAAAAATCACCTTTTCTCCAGTGATTTGAAATGCCACATTTATCCTGTATAAATATCTTATAAACACTTTAATCTGTTTCTGGACTCTATTTTGTTTTAATCAGCAATTTACTTATACTCAAAAATTACATGGACTTGAGGAAATTCAGGGTTCCAATTCTCATAAAAGGTCCTTATCTTCATTAATCAAAGCCGGAGTCATTGACTTTGCAAACATAAATCCAGGGCATACCACGTTTTTCAATCTACCTCTGATACCAGCTTTGCTACACCCTCAACAGCAGCACTGTGTGTGACACATGGCAGAACACTAAGTAGATATTTGTTGAATGAGTTTATGTGCCATAGTGAGTTCATTCAGACAAAAGTATATAATTTAAAAGTCCTTATCTGATCAATGTCAAGTTTTGGCTTATTAACAATTCGTCCTAGACGGGGTAAATGATAGTTTGTATTACTGAAAGAATACAGCAACTTCACTAAAGCTACTAAAATAGCATATATCCAAAAAAATAATGTTACAGTGCATTTAATGAGCCACTCAGGATGCTGGTCACTCCCCTCTCCCACTCTCCAAGACAGCTACTATACA
>RJWJ010010272.1:0-47444 GCA_004363605.1 Indri indri
AAGTGCCCATCAATCCATGAGTGGATTATTAATATTTGGTATATGTATACAATGGAATATTACTCAATCATAAGAAACGACAGTGATCTAGAACCTCTTATACTTTCCTGGATTAAACTTAAGCCCATTATCCAAAGTGAGGCACCACAAGATTGGAAGAATGGGCTCCACTTGTACTCGCCATCAAATTGGTACTAACCGATCAGCACTAGGGTGATCACATGGCAGTAATACTCTCCAGGAATTAGGGGGATGGGGGGGTAAACCCACAACTAAAGGACACGGGGAGCATTGTAGGGGGGAAGGGCATGCCTTTATCCCTCGTTTGGGTGAGGCAAAGACATAAAGTGTAACCATAATGTTTGTACCCTCATAATACCCTGAAATAAAAAAAAAAAAAAGAAACAGAAACAGAAGAGGAGAAAAATAAACTTTTTTAAATTCAGTATTTCTCTGGTATAGGTCAAATGTGTTTTTAATCTTCCCTTAAACAATGGAATTTATAGACAATAGGAATAAATAGACCAAGTGAGATGTCAAAAAGAGAGAAAATTAGCACACTGTCATGTCAGATGGATGTCAACTATCAATCAGTTCAAAAGCCAAAATTCTCAAGGGTCCATTGACCTAAATAGTTCGAAATTCCATAGATTGTCAGAACCAAAAGCACCTTCTAAGTCAACTGGTCCAACACTCCCCTTTTTTACAGATCAAAGGACCAAATTCCCAGGCAGTTAATGGGTGCAGTTAATGGCAGAACTGGGATTAGAACTCACACACCCGATTCACAATCTAATTCACTATGCCATGCTGCCTGAACAGTGATTTGCTAAAACAATTAACTGTAATTACAGTTTTTTTTCTGAGTGCCAGGCACTTTTC
Source organism: Indri indri (assembly GCA_004363605.1). Lineage (NCBI taxonomy): Eukaryota > Metazoa > Chordata > Mammalia > Primates > Indriidae > Indri > Indri indri. The sequence continues at coordinate 883 of RJWJ010010272.1, forward strand.
CAAGCGTTTCATAAGTCTGGGTTTAATAATTTCAACTACCCTATAAGTTAGGTTACATTACTGCCTTATCCCCCTTTCAGAGATGAAGAAACTTAGGCACAGAGAGGTTAGGTAATTTGTCTAACATCACACAAAAAATGAAAGAGCCTGGTTTTTTTACTAATTACCTCATCATTTCACTCTCAGAAAAAAAAAAAAAAAGTTCCCAAATTATGACCAAGTCAAAATTATGTAAAAGCGAATTGTCGGGCCGGGCGCAGTGGCTCATGCCTGTAATCCTAGCACTCTGGGAGGCCAGGGCGGGTGGATCGTTTGAGCTCAGGAGTTCGAGACCAGCCTGAGCAAGAGTGAGACCCCATCTCTACTAAAAATAGAAAGAAATTAGCTGGACAACTAAAATTATGTAGAAAAAATTAGCCGGGCATGGTGGTGCGTGCTTGTAGTCCCAGCTGCTCAGGAGGCTGAGGAAGAAGGATCGCTTGAGCCCAGGAGTTTGAGGTTGCTGTGAGTTAGGCTGATGCCATGGCACTCTAGCCCAGGCAACAGAGTGAGACTCTGTCTCAAAAAAAAAAAAAAAAAAAAAAAAGAATTGTTAAAATGAACGTTTTCATTGGCTAAAATATTACAATTACTTTTATTACTTTCCGACAAGGTTCTAACAAATATTGGACTAATGTTATTCTTCATTTATTCATCAAGCATTTCTGGGGGCCTTTTTTATGCCAACGACTGTGCTAGAAGCTGGGAATTCGGAGTCAAGGGATTCAACCAGGCTGTGCTGTGAGGACCTCATATTCTGGTGACAGAGGCTGAGAGGAAAATGATTGCAACAAAACCACTATGTGAGGGACCAAAAAATGTGAGTGTTGATTAAGACTTTAAAGATCATTCCAAACTATTCATCTTGTAGTTGAGAAAATGAAAACCCATGGTGACAGCGTGACTCGCCCATCTCCAGATTCTGAAACCAGTGCTCTTCCCTGGCACTACTGCCTTCCACAGAACTGGCCTGTAACTAGCATATGTGGCTTTGGGTGAGATGAAGAGGGATGAGTAAGAAAAGACCTTCCACTCACTGGGTCTTTCATCAACTTAGAAAAAGGAATCAGTAGTTCTCTTTCACTGTCAAGGATGTTAAGGTCCAGAGAGATAGTGTCTGTTCAAGTACACAGTTGCAGTCAGCAAGTTATAGAGCTGAGAGAAATTTGAACTTGGGGGGATCTCTCCAACTCAATAGACCACATTGTGCCCACCCTACCATGCTGCCTCTGGTGGGGGTCCCTTTGGTTTTCTCATCAGACATTAATGGAGAGGATATTTGCCTTCCTCAATCACATAATTAGAGTTAAATAGAATTTACTTTTTTATCATAATTTTGCATTAAATAATTAAGCACCTGGTTTTTATCGGGCTTATCTAAAGCATGTATATATATTTTATGTGTCCCCCTCAACACATATAGAAGTTTTAAAATAATTTGAAGATATCTTTTAAGTGTTATTGTCACTTTCGTGAGTAGTGATGACTCTGCTGACGGTGGTCACTCGCTATGGCTGGCGGCAGCAATGACTGGAACGTCCAGAAGCAAGGAGGGCGTTTCTGGGAAGAACTCTGGCATGTACAGTCCTGACAAAATGACTCCAGGCTCCAGAATTCCATCCATCATGACCACTTTTGAAAGCAAAGTGGCAAAACCTGAAGGTGGCACTATCACTGTGATTCTAGCACTTTCCCTCCCACGCTCACGCCTGCCAATGTGGCGCTACCAGCCGAGATTTGGACATCACAACCTGTCTCTGAGCAATAGTGTAGCAGAAACATGACCTTTGCTGTCCAGTAGATTCAGCAAATTTGAGGAACAACATCGAGATACCAACACTGTACTTCTCTATCTTCTGCAAAGAATTCAGCTTATCAAAAGAAGGCTAATTCGTTGTTTATCTCAAGTCAATTTCATAATCGACTTCTTGAAGAAAACTGATAAACAAGGTCCTGGTCCATGTTCAAACACCATGTTATGTTTAAATGAGATAGCCTTTTCCCCAATGTTTAATGCAGAAGGAAAAAAAATCAGCAATCCTTTCCTCAACCAACCAAAAAAGTAGTTTTGAAACTGTATCTTTTAGATTCCCAGCACTGATGGAAGTAGCTCAAGGACCCCTGGGAGGAGGCTAAGGGAAGGACTCGGGGCCTCCCACACCCCTAAAAAGAGCAGCTTCCCCTATATGTTTATTTGGTGTTCTACATAAAATTTCCTTTGAGGAATGAGTATGAAAACTCCTAACAGTGCCTTGGAATCTTTACCCCCTCCCCCCAGGCGGTTAAATTGCATTTTGCGTATGTGCTGAGGCTCATCCTCAATGCCCTTACCACTGTCCTATATCCATGCCCCTTATGAGAAAGCAGATGTTGGACTGGCATATGGTGCCCACTCATAAATTTCTCTAACCTTTCCCTGGTGTATAAGTCACAGGCAATGAAAGGTTCCGGTGACCAGTCTTCACAGCTCCCCCTGAGGAGCTCTGGAGTACTGGTCCCATTTGTTTACCTTGGGTGGGTGAGCCAGTGCTTTGGGCATCCATCCAAAGACACAGGCCCAGATGGAGGGAGCAAGAGGCCGGCAGGCTGGATCAGACTCCGAGAGCTGCAATGAGCACCCCACCTGGGAAAGCCATGGATGTAGGAGCATGTGGTCCTTCACAGCCTGCAGGTGGTGACTTCAGGGACCGAGTCAAAGGCTTCAGCTGCAGGGGGTGTTCAGAGCTTCAGAGATGAGCTGCAGTGAAGACAGTGGGTGAATGACAAAGAAGACAGATACAGATCAGTAGATGTTTTTCTTTTCTTTTTTTTCCTCTTTCTTTCTTTCTTTCTTTCTTTCTTTCTTTCTTTCTTTCTTTCTTCCTTTCTTTCTTTTTTGAGATTAAGACAGGGCCCCACTCTGTCACCCAGGCTAGAGTACAGTGGCATGATCACAGCTCACTGCAACCTGGAACTCCTAGGCTCAAGCCAGCCTCCCACCTCAGCCTCCTGTGTAGTGGGGACTACAGGTATGAGCCACCACTCCGAGCTAATTTTTAAAATATTTTCGTAGAGGTAGACAGTGGTCTTGTTATGTTGCCCGGGCTGGTCTCTAATTCCTGGCCTCAAGCAATTGTCCCGCCTTGGCTTCCCAAAGTGCTGGGATTACAGGCATAAGCCACCATGCCTGGCCCCGATTAGTAGATCTTTATGCAAGGGTTCACAAATTAGATCATGGAAAACCAAGAGGTTCCTATGAAGAGCAAAGGAAGAAAGCCTTTCCCGATATAAAAATAAAAGTGTACACTTACCCGCACTCTTCCTTCTGAGGACTAAAATGGCACAAATGATCTGATTACATGTGATCTTGCTTCTGCACGTATTTTGTTTTTAGTTGATTTGCTTTGCTCTTTTCTCCCGATCCATCCTGCAAACAATTTGAGAAGACAAAGCACATCTTTTAAAAATTTCTCTTCTTTTTCAAAGCACCTAGCACCATACCAGGCATACACTATGTACTCAGTAATCATTTATGGGATGAATGACAGGTTGAAGGCCACTACGAATGACTCCCCTCACATTGGCAACAGTAACCAGCACTGGTGTGACACTCTGTTAGGTCTACACTGTCACAGTTGCTTTCAAGTGCATTGCCTAATTGGATAGCTTACCATACCTATTTTACAGAAGATGGCACTGAAACAATTGTTTAAATGATTTGCCCAAAGCCATAGAGATTTAAAATATAAAAGAATAGAATTCTTGTTTTCTGAATCATAGCCTAGCTGTAGTTGCATTTAACCTGAACTTTAATTCTAGAATAAAGTAATTCTAGAATTTTTAAAAGTTATTTTTCCTTTAAAAAGGAATTTCAGGCAGATAAGAAGTCACATTTATATATTTTTAGAAGTAGAATAATGTTATAAGGACTCCTGAAATCAGGCTCAACTGTGATGAGTGTGGAGTCCTGTTTATCCCTCTGTCCTTCCAACCACTCATCCTGTATCGTGCCTCTTCTGTGCTGGAAGCTGACCCTGTAAAGCCCTAGGGGAAGAACAGAGAGGTGAGTGTATTAAACTGAAGAAATGTGTTGAATGCTAGAATAGTCTATACAGTGAATGGATCATAAAGGAAAGTGCCTCCAACTCTGGCCAGTGGGGAGAAGGCTACGTGGGAGGGTCATGCCTGAGCTGAATCTTGCAGGAAGAAGAGGGAACATGATAAAGTTGCAGGCAAAGGAACAGCATATACAAGAAGTGGGGCAGGAAAGAATGTAGCATTTTTTTTTTATTAACTATCAGTTTTTACTATTTTTCACTTTGACCTTTTCCCTCTTTACCTATTAATTCTTCCTAAAATTCAATCAGTATGCATTGGACATTTACATATATGTATTGGACATTTACATCACCTAGCTATTGTCATTCCTTTGCTTCCTACTCAATTTCTCACCACCCATATAACTGTATAACTGCAATTGCTTCTCCCCAGGAATCCACAGCCCCTGTTCTTTCAAGACAGAATAACGCATGCATATTGATGTGCATGTAATTTATGTGGGAGGCACTATGTTATGTACCATGCAAGGTATAAAACTACATAAAACAATATCCCTGTCTTCAAGAAGCTTGAATTCTTACAGGAGAGATAAGACAAGTATGAAAATCACTTTGATTTATGGCATAATAGAAGTGCTGCATGAGAGGTATAAAATGAATTACAGGCATTTGCACAGTGTAGTAGAACTCCATTATGACATGGTTCATTAGTACATGTGTTTGGATATACTATAAATCAGCTCTTGATACAAACAGAAATAATGAATGAATCAATTAGAAGGCAGGAAGCCCTTTTTTTCCCTCCAGATAAAGACCAGATAGAAGAAATAAAATTCAGGTTTCAAGTTCGGCATCATCTTGAATGGCATCACAGTGCTCCTCAAAATTCAAGACAATGGGACTGTGGCTTCTGACACTGGAAGTGAGCTGAAGTGGTAAGGCTGAACTATAGGAAGTCCTTGTCACAAGCAGGGTCAACTTGGTATGTGGAGTTTTCTACCATGTCACACATGGAAGGTCTGCTCTCTTGTGTTTCCTAATTGTTCCATCATCCAGGACTCATCTATTTGTAGAGTGGGGCACTCAGGACACATTTTTGTCCCTGCCTTATCCCTCTAACCCCCATAGCTGAGCTGTCACCAAATGGTGTAAATTTACGTCTGAAATATCTTTTCATTCCATTCACTTTCTTGCCATCTTCGCTGTCATCTCTCAGGTCTATGAAGACTGCACTGCTGTAGTTTCTTCCCGGCCGGTCTCCCCACAACCACTCAAATGACCCCACAAGCCCTTTCCCACACCACTCTCAGAATAATCTTTGAAAAATAGAAATATGTTACCTCTGGTTATGACATTTCCATGGCTTCACGTTGCTCTGACAATAAAACCAAAATCATTAGCATGACCTCAGGTCTTGCTTTATTTCACTTGACCTGCCTCACTAATCTCATTACGCTTCTTTCTCCTCAAGCTTTCTTTAGTCCAGCCACATGGCCTTCCCTTGGTATAACATGCCACGCTCCCCTCTGGTGCACGGCATTGGCTCATGCTCTCCCCTCAAGCTGGCATAGTCACCTCCTCCCTCCTGGGACTACCCGCCATGACTCCTGGTTCACCTGGACCTATCTTTGACATCTCAGTTGAACTCAAGTCTCACTTCCTTAGAAAGGCTTCCCTGACCCCGATCTTCACAACCTCTGAAGTCTAGGGTAGATTCTTTGAATTTATATTCTCCTTAGGACTACATTTCTTCTAAGTTTGTAATTAAACATTTGTCAATATGATTATTTAATTAACATCTGTCTTTCCACACAGATTGTAATCTCCATGAAAACAGGAGCTCTGTCTACATCTGTATTTGCTTCCCATTCACCGTGTGTGCCAGTGACAATCACAGCACTTGGCACATTGTCTGTGCTCAATACAAACGTGTTAAATAATGATTGAAGCGTGAGTGAGAGCAAGAAAGAAAAGAAGATGAGAAATCAGGTTAGGTGGGTAGGAGTCCAAATATGAACTTACCTAGGTGAGGATCTGCAAATGACAGGCTTCTCTGAAAAGAGGCACTGGGTTTCTTCTTTCAGTCACATTCTTTTCTGTCATAAGCACAGTTGTTGAAAGGTTATTTTGAGAGCAGACTCCTGATGGCCACCTTTCATCAGGCATTTCAATATATGTAATTATGATCCATGGGTATGATTGAGTCCAAAATATTGACAAATCCAGGCAATGGAGGATCATGGTGCTCAATAGGGAGAAGAGAGCAATTGAGGCAAAGGCTGCCAGCACCTGAACCTCAGGGGTCTGGAGAGAGGCTTCTTTTGCAGTAACTTACTATTTTTTTTTTTTTAAATAAAAATGACACATGTTGACCATAAGCAATTTGAATAATACAAACAAGAATAAACAAGAAAAAATGCACTACTAAGACATAATACTGCTAATGTTTTGATGAACATCTTTCCTATGGATAGATGTATATTTTTAACATAAATGAAATCACATTTTACATCAAATCATCATTGGAATGGACTGATTTTGCCAAAAGATATAATGGAAATGGTTTCAAAGTTATTCTGATACACACATAAACATGGTGGAGGTAGTATTCCTAGCCAAGATAGGAAAGCTGTAGCTTTTCTGATTATTCTGATTCAAACCATCCAAGTAGAGCAAATTCTAAAGAGATACAAACTGTTTAAAATGGAAATGTACTGACGTGGTGTAAGAGATCATAGAAGGGGACGGAGATCGTGATGTCACCCATGACAGGCCTTCTGTTAATGCCTAGACTGGAAAACCAAGGCTTGAAAAAGAATGTGGGTGAGGAAAGCACAGACCGTAACCAAGTTCTGTGTGCATGTTCAATTTGGACATTCCCCTGATCACTGCAGAATTTCAAGGCGAGAAGCTGGAAGAAAAATTAGCAATTCATTAGTAGCCAAGTTTGAAAAGTCACTATAGTCACTGTCTAATGAGGCTTTACGGTCTAAATCTCCAAGAAAGAAACAAAACGTCTCCATTAGCTGGTGACAAACATCCCTGTGCAGTTCTGGAACCGAGGTTTTGCTGATTACTGACACTTGAGAGAGGGTAGTGATTCATATTATGAAAAGAACTAGATTTTTTTTTAAGAGATGCAACTTGGTAACTAATTTTTGTCTCTCCCTGCCAGTGTAACCGTTTGAATGTTAATTTAATTTTACAGAATATCATTTATGTAAATGTAATTAGAAGGGAAACATGATCTGGAGATGCACAGCACCAAAGAAAATTTATTACTCCAAGGGGTATTGCTCTAATCATTCAACTGCAATATTGAGTTTCCCCAGATTTAATCTAAAAGCAATAAATTACAAAAGGCTAATGCCCTGCCCAACAACAAGCTGTCATGAACCCAAGTTTCAGGGAGGGAAACCAGAAAGAGGAAGAGAGGAAAAAAAACTGAACTTTATTTCAGCAACAGGCTATCACTAGCTTCATATTTCCTGATGTAAAACTCGGTAAAGACAACATAGCTAGGGAAAAATTAAAAGCCTCATTTCTTAAACAAGAATAAAATGGTGACTTACAACCACCCACTGCTTCTCCCTCCAGAAATTTGACCAGGGCTCTTTACTCGTTGTTAAACATTGTAATAAATGTTGGAAGTTCAGGACTCCATGTTCCCCAACAACAGAGAGAGAGAGGAATCCAGCCAGGATGAAACAGCCCCATCTTTTCACCTTATGGCTGTGCTGTGCTTTTGCAGAGAGGAGGAAAAGGCACAGTCTGATTAATGTCAAGGCCCATATTGCATTCCATTGCGTGCATGCCCGAGAGCCAGTTCTCCCGGGGCACCTTGCCAACACGGAGAAGCCAAGCCTGTTAAAAGGAAATGCTCTTCAGACTCCTCTCCTCTCCAAGCTGAGTGAAAGATTGAGATGGAAAGAACCTGGGGTTGCAGGTGATCTCCCCGTTGCATAAGCCCCATGCCTGAACTTGAATATCGCTGAGGCTACCTGGTCCTTTCAAGGTGCTCAAAAATTGCCATGATGGAAAGAGAAAAAAAATCAACAAGCTGGTTGCACAAAAGAAACCCTTCGCGAGGTGTTAAAAATAATGTCATTGCCTGGGTTCTACCACAGAGCAATTAAATTGAGATTTCTGTGGTTAGGACTTAGGGCATGGACATATTTTAAAAACTCCCCTGGTAATTTTAATGCACAGACCACAATGAGAATGACAGCCCTGGATAAAGCCTGATGACATTAATGAAATGCATAATTTTAAAGGGAGTCTCTGTTTAGTAGGTCACCATGTCACAGAATCATCCAGTAAGTGGGGATTTCTTAGATGGGACAAAGGTAAAGGTGAAATGTATCTACTCACACAAAACAGAGAGACCATTGCAGCTGGCCACGTAGGCAGTGGTCGTCATCAGGTAAAACCACATCCTTTCAATGTGATTTTAAAACCTAGGCAATAAAAATCCTTCTGTTTTTGTTACTGTTTTCTTTAACAAGGGGCATAATAGTATAATCTACCTCATCTTTCTTAAGTTGGAAGTTTGAAGATCATAATCACAATGCATTTCTATAAAAACATCCAAGTCCTCAAATAAATTATGCATTTTTTTTCATTATCCAGAAACATCTTGGCTCTGTCTGTTTACATCTTTTGTGCCCTGGAATTCTATATATTGGTTGGGCTGTCTAATTCAGAGAAGGGTGCACACAATCCATGGCAAATAAATGTTTTTAGAGTTCAAAGATAGAGCATTCTTTTTACCTTACCTGTTAAGGCTGTGCCTCAATTCTCTTCTCCACTAATGAGTACCTGTTTTCTATCTTACAACCATTAGGTTTCATTTCTCACCAATCTTTTTCTTCCAAAGCAAACATCTCAAGAGTGTTAAATTAAGTAATTTGTTGTCAGAGTCCCCCCCATATTATATTACAAATTTAATCAGCTAATTATTTTTTCACATTGCAGATATTTAATTATTAGCTAGTTCCTCTTTCAGGAGTCAACTGTACTACTTAGATGCAGGGTGTGCATAGTACAACTCATCCCTCCCATCTTCTTTTAAAAGGTGATAAATAACTTCATCAAAAATTAGCAAAAACAAAACAATAAAAATTGGTTTAACATTCACATCATAAGGCAATAGTGAGAGTTTTCATCAGTCTGTTTGGATTACAATGACTTGTAGAGAAGAAGTTATAGTTTTAAAAACTTCTTTGGTTCACCTATCAAGTCTCAGCTAACAATATAATGTCTTCAACATCATCAACCAAAGACACCCCAAAATGTCACCAACCAATGACCCACAAATCCTATTCCACTGCAAAACAACTTAAAATTCACTCGTTCCCATTAGTAGTTACATATCAGATTTTCAAACAAAGTTGATTGAATGTTCCCAGTTCTTATAAATTCCCAGTTAATTACACATATGAAATAAAACAAAATGCTAAGCAATCATGAGACAATAAAACAACATAGACCACCTAGTCTGGGAAATATGGGCTGAATTTTCCCACCACCCTTTGTTTTCAGCTGCAGTTATTTGCCCAGATTGTGTAAACTTTGCTCTCAACCCCCCAATTAATTTAGCCCATTGAGAAATGGCCTTTGCTAATTTATAAATTTTGAAGAGGAGTAACAAATAGAAATGACTGTGGCCTGATAATAAAATACGAAGAAAAAAAGAAAACCCACAGGAGTTAGGTAGGTCCTAGAATGGAACTGAGATGATTGAAAAGTAAAAGAGAAATATCAAGGAATTACAAATGGAAGACATCCAAATAATATAGATACACTTAGTTGCATTAAATACTTTTTGGAACAATGAGGAGTAAATGTGAATATATCCATCCACACTTCCAAATGTACAGAAAGGCTTAATAAGTAGTCTAAGTTTACATAGTTAATAAATAATGGATTTGGGATTTGAAACCAAAGAAATGCATCCACCCTAAAACCAAAACTAACTGAAAAGTTTGAATGGATGGGCATAGAGGCTGGCATTTGATCAGACTTTAAATCAAAGAGGCCAGCCAAGTGAAGACCTGAGGAAGAGAATGCTAAGCAAAGGCAACTTCAAATGCAAGGACCTGCAGAGGCAAGAGGCTGGAAGTGAAGGTAAAAGAAACTACCAGCAGCGCTGGAGCACTTACCAATGCCATCGGTGTACACGTGCAATATAGCACCAGACACTGGTAAGGGCCACCTCTTCTGGAAAGCACAGGTGACCACCTTTCATTCCAAATGGAGAGGCCTTTTGATTCTTCTGGCATTTCAACCTTTAGTGTGTAAGGTAATTACTAGCTGGCTAACATTTGAGCAGGATTGATAGATTCCATTTAGGTCAATATGTGGCATATGCTTTCCCACCCCATGAAATTTGCCAAGGTCAGTAGGTTATAGGGCAAATAAATGCCACAATATGTGGGGATTTTTCACTCCTCTTGTATTTCCTTGGTCTTGCTTCAGGTGCTGGAGTCGGCCTGGGAAGCTGGTGGTGTGTCCCCAAAGCCAGGTGCTACACAGACAAGCACTTATTAATACTTAGTGACAGGATCAAAGTAACAGTAGGTATTGGCCACTTCAAAAGAGTCCTCCAAGTCTATTCCTAGTATTTAAGACCAGAACTAAAAATTAAAAGGTTCAAAAAACTGTGTTTATTTTATAAGCTGTATTGTCTTTCAAAAAAATTGGAATTAATAAAACAAGATGCATTTTTGGGGGGGATGGGGTTGGGTGGAGTTTCTGAGGAGAAGAATAATCATTTTGATGGGATTTTTTTCCATCTATCAAGTAAACATATTTTGCTATCATATGGATAAAGCCCTAAATCTCATAATATGGGGAAAAAACTAACTAGAAAATATTTCACTTTATGGTTGCTATGGACAGTATGTTCAATTTTGGTTCAATAGCAAGTTTATTCAAAACTACAGTAATCTAAAAACTCTGCCTGGATCTCTAGAGCTCATTTTACCTGATCTCAGGAAGCTTAGACCTAATAAAAAGTTAAAATAATTCTGAAATTAAAGTTTAATTGTGGGAGTCTGATCAATTTTTAGGTTATAAAGGCAGCAAGAAGGAATGCATGTGACCCAGATCTAGCAGTTATTTACTAAAATTTGTGCCAAACGCTGCTGTTTTCATTATCTCAGGGCCTTCCTATAGCATTGTTATTTATTACAATTTCTTAATTATTCATTCCAGCAAGGTTTATAATTATAAAGCAACCGCTAATGAGAAGGCAAAATGTAATTCCTTAGGAATCTCATTTTTATCTCACATTAATTAATGCCCACTTATAAATCGTGACTTAACCATAAAATCCATTTGGTGCTTGAATTTAATCTTTCATATTCATTGAAAGACTAGAAAAAAAAAAAATCTGTTCCAAAGCAGCCAGGTTAAGTCCAATGCGGTAGTTTTAGTAACATGTGAACCTATAACAGATTTATTTTTTGGTGTGAACTATATGAATTTCCTCCATGGGTAATATTTGGGGCACCAGATAAGAGTTTGAAGGCAGAAGGGATAAGTATCATTCTTTTCTTCACTCTCCGAAGCAGCTCTCTGTCAAGATGGCAACATTTTAAATGTTGACAAGCATGTACACTCTAGCACACGCTTTTCCCTGGCTCATTATGTAAATTATATTCATGTAATGCATCACTTGGGTATTCAGGTGCAAGCCCATGGTGTCTAATACAAGTCCTCCTTGTCAGGAGCGACAGCAATGTACATTTTCAGTAAAGATAACCAATCAGGGGAAAAAAACAACTGCTATTTTCAATCAGAACCATAGAAAGTGCCCTTAGTCCAGAAGAGACGTGATGCCAGACTAAGGCTGTGAAATACATCTCTGACCTTATTATCCAGGCTCCTGTGTTAAATATAGTGGCTATAATGGAATTTGTATGCCCTATTTTCTGACAGGTGGAATGCTGCTTAGTGATCCAGGAGTGGAAGATGGCTGCCTGCACTCAGAGGAGATCATAGATTACAAACATTTCCTGGATATTGCGACCAGAGGATGCCATTACAGTGGCTCGCAGAAAAAGAGGCAGCCTCCTAACACCTCTAATTGGAGGAAGCCTATGTTCATTATCTATCACCGTGTAATGAATTGTCCTAAACTATTTATTTATCTGTGGCTCAGGAATCTGGGCTGGCTTAGCTGGGTCTTCTGCTTTAGGGTCTCTCACAGGAGGCAATCAAATTGTCAGCCAGGCCGATGGTCACCTCAAGGCTTAACTGGGGAAAGATCCACTTCACTTCCTAGCTCACTCTCACGGTTGTCAGCAGGATTCAGTTCCTTGTGGATGTTGGACTGAGGGTCTCAGTTCCTTGCTGGGTGTTGGCTGGAGACCTCACTCAGTTCCTTGCCCTGCGATGCCATATGCTCTCGTATGACAGTCTGCTTCACCAAAGCAAGCAAGGAGAGACAGAAAGAGAGGGGGAAGTCATAATCTTTTATAACCTATTCTCAGAAATGATAGGCCATCCCTTTAGCATTAGAAGCAAGTCACTAGGTTCAGACCACACGCAAGGGAAGGAGACCATAGAAGGACGTGGATACCAAGAGGCAGAGATCACTCAGGCCATTTTAGAAGCTTCCCTACCAAAGCAACAGAGAAAATGTCTCAGGTGCCCAAAATATCCCTGCTCTACCATGACATACTTATTATGTTACCTGGCCAAACCTACAAGCCAGCAAGATGAAATGGTAGCACCTTGGATCTCCTCCAATGCCAGGTGACTGGCAGGAAATTTAATGATGTTATTCACAGAGAGTACCTTGTCATAGTACAAAAAGGGAATTTCTTTTCGATTCCAAATACAAGCAGAAAACCATTATTTCTGGAGAAAAAAAAAAACACAAACATGCTTTAATGCCCTTTTCTTTCATAGCTCCAATATCCACAGAGCCTTCTCCAAGGCCAGGGGAGAACCTTAATCCTGTGTGGAGAAGGCAAACATGGCACGGTAGGTTCAAGGGCTAGGGAGCTGCCGCAACCTAGAGCCAGCCACGTCCAGCAAGTCACAGAGGATAATGGATGGAGGCAAAGCTTTCAGGGAACATCACTGCATAAAGACTCTTAGCTTGATGACTCTGCTCTTGTGATGGGCCAAAGGAAGGCTAACACTTGATAATAAAGTCACTGAGACCAGAAGTGCACCTTGCAAGAGGCACCAAAGATGTGACACTGAAGCCTTATTTGGCAAATAAAGAATGAGGAGCAATTCAGGAATATTCTGTTGGCTACACTGGCTAAAGGTTATCACTAAATCCTAAGTGGTGAGCAACTGGAAAATTGCCACCCAAACCCCACTGTGTGCTTATTACATTTTATGAAGAGGTGGGTAGAATTTTCTGATAAACAACCTTGAAGCTCCTTAACAATGACCTTGGATTCCCCAACAATGATCTAGCTGGACTGGCAGCTTCCTTCTTTGGGAGAGGGTGAGAGGCTGCATGAGAGACTGCACCCAGATCACTTTCCAAGTGACCAGAGCCCTGAAATTTTCAGATGCTGGACATCTGCATTTCTTCATAACAGCCGTAAAATGTGGGGTTCTAAGCTGAGACTTCTGGGACAAAACAAGCCCAAAATATTTAACCCTTTACCCTTCAAATCTGCTCACACAATTGCCTTTTAAAAAGGGATAATGGCACAGATTGCTGTTCCTTCGAGGGAGAAACAGCCTCACAGTTTAGCCAGGGGCTTCCCCGCCCAAGCACATTGCCCTGCAGGATGAGCAGAGAACTAAAGACCCGCATACCCGCTGGCCCTTCTGCCCCAGAGTTCCAGCCTGCACCGATTGACATTGCTGGTGTCCACCCTGAGAACTTTGCCCAAAATAAGTGGATGTGTATAAAGATAATAGAAAATATCTTATTATTCTCATTATCAAGAGAGTCTTACTCATTTTGTTGTTGTTGTTATTGTCATTGTCTTCATTTTATTTAATTTAATTAATTAATTAACTAATCTTTTTATTTTTTTTTTTTTGAGACAGAGTCTTGCTCTGTTTGCCCAGGTAGAGTACAGTGGCATCATCATAGTTCACAACCACCTTAAAGTCATGCACTCAAGTGATCCTCCTGCCTCAGCCTCCCGAGTAGCTGGGACTACATGCACACGTCACCCCATCCAGCTAATTTTTTCTGTTTTGTGTAGAGATGAGGTCTCACTCTTGCTCAGGCTGATCTCAAACTCCTGACTTCAAGCAATCCTCCCACTTCAGCCTCCCAGAGTGCTAGGATTACAGGTGTGAGCCACCATGCGCGGCTGATCTTATACAGCCCCAATTTAAAGAACCAGCTAATTAGCATAACAGAAATGTATGGGTCCAGTGTGGCAACAGTGAGAATGAATATTCCAGTGCCCAGAATGGACACCATGTCTGTCATATACGTCATAACATGCCGTCTTAACCAAGCTTATTTCAGCCTAGTGTCTCACGTATAACACAGAATTTCATCATCAGTAATTTATTGATTTGATTCTTTTTCAAGTCACTGAAGCTTAAAAGTTGCCTTCACCTGGCTTCTACAAGCAGCAAAGTTTAAGAAAAAGGCCAGGTGTGAGTGGTTTATTTGTTAATGTGATCCCAGGGAACCAGAATGAAAGGGGAGGAGAGAGAGCCCGTGTAAGGACATCACTATGGGTGACCAGCTGCTCAGTCCTGTGGAATCATGTGAGAAGCAGAATGAAATGCATCTCAAAATGTTTCTGGGGTAGGGAAAGGGACAAAGTAATTGACTTTTAATCCCCATTGGTGAACACTTCTTCAAACCTGGTATTAATTCCTCCCACGTTTAGGATGTGGATTCTTGGGCACGAAGTAAATTTCTAAAGCACTTCGTGCAGTGGTACCAGTGAAGAAACCCCACGTCTGCTGAAGGCAAGAGGTGTGCAGGTCTGGCCTGGAGCAAGAACTGTACCTACTGGAAACTGGTTGGAGCCCACACAGAACTGTCGGTTGCAACAGTGGGTGGCATAGGATATAAATGGCTTAGAAGATCAGAACATGGTATTTAATATTAACCTAATAAAAAGATTTTCAGATGGAAAATCCTTGTGGAGAGACCATTAACTCTCAAAAGGGCAACACCTCAGGTCCTTAGTAGCTTGTTTCTTAATGGAAGTTAAGAGATAGGCACTGAGACACAGGAAATCATCTTATGAAGGAAGATGTTGGCTTGTAGGTTTTACTAGGTGCCATGATAAGTATGTTACTGTAGGGGAGGGATATTTTGGGCCCCTGAGAGGTGTTCTTAGTTCCTTTGGTAGAAAGCCTTTTAAAATGGCTCCCAAAGACCCCCACCTCTTGGTATCCATGCCCTGTGTAATCTTCCTTGCTTGTGAGCTACACCCAGTGACTTACTCTAATGAAAAAGAAATATAAAACATAAAGTCATATAAAACTAAGTGCCACAATTATTTCATTAAAAATGTTTTTTTTTGCCGGGTGCGGTGGCTCACGACTGTAATCCTAGCACTCTGGGAGGCCAAGGCGGGCGATCGTCCTGAGCTCGGGAGTTCGAGACCAGCCTGAGCAAGAGCGAGACCCCGTTTCTACCAAAAATAGAAAGAAATTAATTGGACAGCTAAAAATATATATAGAAAAAAATTAGCCGGGCATGGTGGCGCATGCCTGTAGTCCCAGCTACTTGGGAGGCTGAGACAGTAAGATTGCTCGAGCCCAGGAGTTTGAGGTTGCTGTGAGCTAGGCTGACGCCACGGCACTCGCCCCAGGCAAGAGAGTGAGACTCTGTCTCAAAAAAAAAAAAAAAGTTTTTTGTTTTTGTTTGTTTGTTTGTTTTAGGATTGGCCCTGTGAGAATGCAAGCTCTAGAAAGGCACAATTTGGCTAATAATCACATCATCAGCCACAGGGCAGTGTTTGGTACATAATGGATGCTCAACCAGTATTTGTTCAAGGAACACGAGTGAGTGAGGGAGTCATGAGCAGCATGTAAATCAAGGAAAGATCGAGCTTAAATGATTTCGGAGTCGTGGCTTGGGTACCCAGGATTCTCCCAGTAACCAGAGTGAGAACAGGTTAGAAATTCCCACATGACATTGGAAAAATCATGGGACATACATTCAGAAAACCTACTAGCTGTTTTGCTTAACTTCTTTCAGCTTTATTTTTTTTCCATTGGAGGAAATCATAATAATTGCAATTTTACAAAGTTGTCATTAGAAACAGTGAGTTTATACATAAAAGTGCTTTGCAAACTCACAAAGCTCTAGACACATGTTAGTTACTATTGGCTCTACATTCTCCAGAGTCATCTCTCTTTTGGGTTGGAGCCATAAGGGAAAAACAAAAGTCCCAGGAACCATTTCTACCTTTTCCTCACATTCCAAATGAAATAGTTTGGCTCTGCTCCTAAACCAAGGTGAAAGCAAGGTAGAAAAGGAGAAGAGAAAAAAGAGAAGATACTTAGAGGCATATATAATAATTTGCCATGAAGATTTATTATGAAGACTCAAAATGCTGCCAAGAACAAGAATGTGGTGTTTTCTCATTTGACACGTGTATTGATTGATTTCTTTTTGTGGTGTGGTTTGACAGAGCCTGAGAGGAAATGTGGAAACCTTTCACCTAAGTTCTAGAATGTCTGATATTGGCTCAGGACTTCACATTCCTGTGTGATGCCAATTGACTCACTAGTTTTCACAAAAAATCATACCTATAAGCAGGAAAGCAGTCCTGTATAATTGAAATGTTTGCACAATGCTGTCAGCTCAATGTCTTGGAGGAAACACCTCGGATAGCAATAGGAAGAAGGCAGCTCATTTTGGAGTAAGTGGGAATAGAGTTGGAAATAGGAGATATGGAAGAACAGGAAAAGGCCAGCTGTGAATATCCTATGAGTTCATGTCCTTTAAAGACTCTCAGGTTTGAATGGTAGGACTGTATCTGCTGTTCAATTACTGAAATATAGCTGTCCCACTCAGTAAGCACACACTAGCACCTCAGGGCCTACCTCCTGCCCTAGTCCACTGGACCCCTTCCCCAGAAGTCTACCCCACTGGACCACCCCATGATCCAACAATTGGATGGTTGATGCCCAGCTCAGCACGGCATCTCCTGGGCCCTGCTGTAGCGGGATGGCCTGTTATTGAAACTGTACCAGTTGCTCATGCAGCACTGTATCTCTCTGGTTTTTTTTTTTTGAGTCAGAGTCTCACTCTGCTGCCCGGGCTACAGTGCCATGGTGTCAGCCTAGTTCACAGCAACCTCAGACTCCTGGGCTCAAGCAATCCTACTGCCTCAGCCTCCCGAATAGCTGGGACTACAGGCATGTGCCACCATGCCCGGCTAATTTTTTCTATATATATATTTTTAGTTGTCCAGATCATTTCTTTCTATTTTTTTTAGTAGAGATGGGGTCTCACTCTTGCTCAGGCTGGTCTCGAACTCCTGACCTTGAGCGATCCACCCGCCTCGGCCTGCCAGAGTGCTAGGATTACAGGCGTGAGCCACCACGCCTGGCCAGCACTGTATCTCTTAAAGGTGTCTGATATGACTCCCATCTTGGTACTATTCTATGCTTCCTTCCCATCCTGGTTCCCACTCCCTGAATGTAGGTGCACACACACGCATACATGTGCACAAGCATGCATACACACAAAGTCTACATATGCATACATGCACATACCTACGCATATATATGAGCACACAAACATGAGCAAGCCCACTCATGCACACACACACCTGTACACAGACACAAACACACACATGTAGACACACACTCACTTCACCCCAGCTGCTCCAACTCCCCCTGCTCTTCTTTCCTTCACACTAGGCTCAGCTTCCAAGCTTCGCCTTGGGTATAAAGATGGCAGAGGCTGGAAAAGGCAACTCCCCCCACTGACGCATTTCCCCCATGGTTGCCTTCCACCAAATTACTCCAATACTCCTGGAAATACTTAGCATTTACCAACTGTTTATTTTCTGATGCATGCTAAAGTGTTCGTAAGCCTCCATTTTTCTCATATGCAAAATAATATTAATCGTAGCTAGCTCAGAGATTTGTTATGAGCAATAAATGAGATAATGCATCTAAAGGATTAGCAAAGTGCCTCGATGCAGTCATTACAATAAATGGTAGCTACGGATAATAGTATTTATTATTAATCTTATTTTTCAGTTTTTGAGCTTTGAGTTCCTATGTCCTTCTAATAACTCATCACATTTTCAAAATGATGTCTATAGAATATGAGAAAATGTTTCCTCACTTCCTTTGCCTTTTTAAAATTTTTTACTTTGGTTTTAATGGTAAAGAAAGGGCAGAGGCAAGTATGCTTAGAAGTTTGGGGTTAAATTTAAATTAACTTAGCAGCTGGCATGCATAGAAAACCAAATTAAGCCAAAACTTTTAAAAAAATATTCCTTCACAGTGTCATATTTCACTTACATTGCAATTAACAATTAAAATAATTCCAAGGGTTTTAATTTGGGAGGAGGAGGATTTGCTAAAGCGATTCAAAGTGTAGCCTCCTTTCTGGAAAGTCAGTACAGATTTTTCTTGTACCTCTTTCTCCAACACAAAGGCCATGTAAGACACCTATTATACTTCCAGGGAGGGCATTATGAAAGTCTAAACTACATCCAAAGTGTATTTTACTCCTAATAATTAGAACTGGATGAACAGCTAGGGAAAAAAAATATGAACCTGCTCAAACTAAATTGGTTCAGCTCTAACCGATCTAATGCAGTTTTCCAAAGAATAATTGATATTATATAATCATAACTGCCAGTTTATGTCATGAAAGCGACATTTGACACTTTCTTGCTAGCCAGCCTAACATCATCAATTAAAACATCACTTCTGTAATGACATTTCACCAGTCAGCTTAACATCGTGAATCATGACATCACTTCTTTTATGAAACCAGAAGATTGAAGAAAGGGGATTGAGAAGATATTCCTACTGTGAAAACTAACATTCCTCTTTGATTTGTGCTTTCAGAGTCTTTTTTGCTCTGTTCATGTTGCTGGGATGAATATTAAAAATAATAGTAATAATAAAACCTCATAAGATCACAGTGAAAGCCATAAGAGCAAATTGTACATTTTCTAGTTTCCCTTAGTTCTGGTTCAACATCCCTGGATGGTAATATGAGGGTTTAATTTCACTACTGAACTGTGAAATGGCTATTCTTGGAAATCCCTGGAAAATAAGAAACAGAAAAGAAAAACTCTGAGTTTGGGCTTAAATTTGGAATAGTATATTCATGTCTAACCAAACCCATTTTAAAACAATTTATATGTCAGGAAGGTTGCATATTACCTGTAGGACTTCCAAAGGCTAACTACTTGTTTTCCACCTGAGGCTCGTAAGTACATACTACAGAAAATGTGACGGTAAATAGATCTTTTAAGATGGAAGGCAAAGCAAAGCATAAGAAATAGTCCTCTTCCTGTGGTCCTGTGGTCTTGCCATGATCAAGCATAAAAAAATGTCAGGTGTAGCAGGGCCACTAAACAAATATGTGTCTCCTTCCCCTTTCTTTTATAATTTAGTAGCACAGGGATAAAGATGATCTTTCAATGTCTTAATTCATAATTTTTAAGAAAGTAACCAAGTAGACTCCTTAGAAGTTTTTTATGTAATGCTGTATATGAATATCACAAGAATTTGTAAAAAGATAATATTTTTTCCTTTTACACCATGGACCAGAGGCAGGAAAACCATAAGAAAGAAGGCAGATATTCTTGATTTCCACTAGCATTTGGTTTGGAGCATGCTAGAGCCACGTGTCTCCTTCTGGGCTAACCTGTACTTAAAATATAAAGGAAGTGCTACCAAGAAAAGTGCCATCACTAGGATCATATCAGAGGTCTTACAGTTCTACCTGGTAGTTGGCTTTTAGTTCTTAAATCCAATCTTCAAATTCATCAGATTAATTGGATTTTCCACATCAGTCAATGGTAAAACAAAGAAACACGTGAACAAAAATAAAGGCAAAACAAACAAAAATAATTACTTGTATATGATATTTTAACTAATTTAATTGCACAGAATTAGCAAATTAAGGTTTTATCCTGAATTTGATTAGCTATGAAAGGCAAGTGAAACCTTGATTGCCACTAGACAAAGCCCCACAACACAAGGCCACAGACATGGCTACTTATACCGTTTGATGATCTAACACTAAAAAATACCAAAATTTCACAGTCATCTTAGCATAGTTCTTAGCCAATGCCTCACTCTGACTAGGGAAATTTTTAAAAGTTTTTCCAGGGCTTGAGAAGATAAACTATAAGATGTAGTGTCCTAAAAGGTCTTCCTCTTACTTGTTGTTTCTGCAATTGTAGCCACACCATGAGGTTTCTGTTTGTTGATTCTTGAAGGAAAGGTAACCTTTTTGAGAGCATCTTTGGGTTAAAAAACATAAAAATTAAGTCTGGTGTCTGTGATAAAGACAAAAGCCACTGTTACTACTAAAGGATGGTTGGCTTTTAAAATGAAACATACAAATGCCCCTCACACCGACACACAGATGTTGGATTGCAGGGCAGGAGAGGAGCGGAGTTATTGACTTCGTAAAATTTTTAATTTATAGGGCGCATCAGAATAAATGTGCGAATGGTTTTTAGCCAGTTTGGACAGTGAATGAACTCAACAGCAGACTTCTCAATGTACAACGAATTCCATATTTCCAAGCAATTATATGTAAGTTGAGGCACATTTGGCTGCTATTGGGACATGATTAAATCTTTAAATATTTTCCTAAGGATCAGAGTTACAGAAAGGAAATAAGAGTCACAGGAGTAAGAGTCTGAGAGGCTCCAAGTGCACTTGCTTTCTTCTTCAATAAGCAAGAGCATAAAGGAGGCATCTAAATACTGGCACAGGGGATGTGTCAGTTGCCATGAAAATGGTTCTTAAATAACAGAGTAAAAATTTAAGGAAATCCATGCAAATTGTCAGAGCATATCTGAGTCGCCTCCAGAGGGGGGTGTGATTTACTTAGTCTCCTTTCTTGACTTTTTTTCCAAAAGTTTTTGCCATGAATATTTATGCCTAGGCTTCATTTACTGACTGAATTTCCACTCTGTTGGAATTATGCATCCCCATAGTGCACCCAAGAAAGGTGAGCAGTTAGAGGTGAGGAAAGAGATTTCCTGACCTTTTGGAAATAGCAAGCTACACTGGATTAAGTACAGCTTGAGTGAGGTTACTTGTGGGTTGGTGAGGTGTAATTACCTCAAAATTATCTCTGTGAAACAATTAGCGTGCAATAGACTCAGGGCCAGATCTGCCGTTGTTCTGAACTTTTGTTAAAGCATCTGACTCCATCCCCAAATTGGGCAATTTATAATTCTTACAGAAGGTGCTAGTGTGGCAGTCTACATATTCCTGTTCCTGAGCCCAGACTTATTTACAGCTGGTGCTTGTCAAGTGAGTTGTGCACGCGAAGATGCTAGACTTGATGTGATGGAAGTGTTTCCTCGGTGATGAAGCGTTCCCTAGACAAGTTCCCGGAACCATCAGAGGTGCAGATGACAGCAAGGCCCCCTCTCACTAAGGTCCTCGAGTCTTCAGGCTGTAGGTGCTGAACTTCTGGCTCCCAATCACCCACAGCTGGGTCTTTTTTAAAACTTAATGTTAGGCAAAAGGGACTCAAGTTTGAGCACATAGCAAAAGTGTACATTTTTGGAAATCATTTTAACTTCCTCTTTGCTTTTTTACAAAACTTCCTCAAGTGGAAGGGGCAGCTTTATTTCACCTTATTTATGTTTCTAACAAAATTGAAAAGGTATTCTTAGACTATCCTACTGTCTGAGCCTCAAAGATCAGTTACTCATAGGCAGGAAGGCGGTTGTATAGAGGAAAGATCTAACTTTTTTTTTTTTTTAAAAGCTTCTGAGCACCTTTTAAAAAATAGTGAAATCATTTTAAAATGTGTGAGAAATCACAACAAGATGGGATTCTTTTTCCAAAATTATTTTGTTCTAAATTGGTTACATACTATATACTCCGAAGGTGGTGTCTGTGCAGTTAGGGTAAAGTAAACGTATGAAATGAAGTCAGATTTATACTTTATAAGAGCATCTGCTTCTTTTACTCAATAGAAGGAAAGTAGTGTTTGTCTTAAGTAGTAAACAGATACATGCTGATACATAAACAGGAGCTACTTATTCTTCAACTTGAATGGAATCAAGAAATACAAAAAGAGATCAACCAAAAAGGTGCCTGAAGGATTGTAAATGTTTATGGTTCTTGAATAAAAAGGAACATAACATTATAAAATATATTTGTGTTTGTTTTTACTACCTATAACACTGTAGTGAGTAAAGCAATCTGATCTGGATAGACTACAAAATAAACAGTAGCAGGGATGTTTAAATTTAAAATCCAAATTTTAAACTGAATTTCTCAAGCCAAGCTACTGTCCACAGGAAGAAAAATGGCTAAAAAAAAGGATTATTTACTGGGAAGCCATTAATTGACATTTGCTAAGTACCAAGTACTGTGTTAACGTTTCATGTGTCTTAACTACATCTTTTGTTTTGCATAGCCATCTTTGTCAAGTGAGTATTATCATCCCAATTCTCAGAATAGGGATGTCTGAGCCCCAGAGAAATAAAGAAAACTGGAAATGCCACATAGCCAATCAGTAATAGGCTAAACTACAAATTTAGGTCCAATTAATTCCAAAACTGCAATTTTTTTTCACTATTTCATTTACAGAGTACATTTCTACTGAGGGATACACACACGCGCACACACACACGCACACACACACACACACACACACACAAAGGCAGAGGGGGAGAGATGTTAACATCCACATTCACTGTGGCAGTGCTATAAGTTTGAGCCTATACCAAACAGAAAGTAGAAGATACTGATAAAGTTTAAGGGCTTTTCACAGGAAGGGGATAAGCATATTCTTTGGGGAAAATGGTCATATTTCTATGCTCAAGTAATATTTTTTAAAATTTATTAATTATTAAGACTAAACAAGATGGAAGCATTAATCTTACAGATGCATTTTCAATGTCCTCTTTGCATTCATGCAAAACTGCCTTAAGTGTAAGATGCAGCTTTATCCTATTTTTGTTTCTGACCAAATTTAAACTGAATTTCTCAGGCTGAGCTATTGTCCAGTGAAAGCCCAAAGATCAATGGCATAACGATATAACATCAACGGCACACTGATATGTAATGGCAATCTTTTTGCATTTTTTACTGTGTCGTTATTGCTGGAATAAGGCTTTGACTTATGTTTAAAGTTATTGCTCTTGTCACAAATTTCCCTGATTTTTTTTTGATTGTGTAATGATAATGCGGCATGATAGAAAGCACATTGAACTGGAAGCAGAAGGACTCTGTTGGCCTTGGTTCATGTCATTTTAGGCATGCCATCTTAGTTGGGTTAGTCCCCTGGTGGCTCCAGGCCTCCCTTTCCTCATCTATTGGCAGGATGATTTACACAACCATATGCAACTTTAAATTCCATCACTGCTAGAAAATTTTACTTTTGGAAAATTTATGTGTGTGACTATGTAATCCAAAAAAATTTCATAAATTATAACTGAAAGCTTTTCCACTTAAGGATAGATGCTTTTGTACCTTGCAGAGCCCATGCCTATTATTATTTTTGATGCTTTAATGAGCTTTAATGGGATGTTCTACTTAAATTGAGCGCCAGTTATCTGATTGTTTTTCAGAGTGGTATTTATTTAGACAAACTGAATTAGGAACATCTACTCAGCCCTATCTTCTTCTGCAACAGGCATTTTAAAAAGAGAATTCGAAGCTCTTTTGAGATTGACAAGAGTCATTGTTTATAAGTTCCACCTGCATGAGGTACTAGAACACATCTTCCCAATATGACATGTTGACACTTCTTCCAGAGTTCCCAACTTCTGCATGACTTCAGATTTCATTCTGTTTACACTCACTTTATGGTGATCTCACCCAGTCTTATTTACACCACTTAGAATGCTGCTGACTCCCACATTTCTGTCTCCAGACCAGGCAACGCTCCTAGCTTTAGATGCCTCCCCAACATCTGTCTATTTGCTCTCTTTACTTGGATCTTATTATGGGTTGAATTCTGTCCCCCAAAAGGATATATTGCAGTCCTAACTTCCGGTATCTCAGAATGTGACCTTATTTGGAAATAGGGTCCTTAGAGAGGTAATCAAGTTAAAATGAGGTCATTAGGTGGACCCTAATCCAATATGACTGGTGTCCTCATAAAAGGGGAAATCTAGATACAGAGATACAGACAGAGAGATGATGTGAAGACACACAGGGAGATAAAGGCAAGAACTCCGAGGATTATTGACAAACACCAGAGCTAGAAGAGGCAAGGAAGGATTCCTCCCTGGAGCTATCAGAGAGAGAATGTCAACATCTTTATTTCCTACTTCTAGGTTCCGGAACTGTGAGACAATAAATTTCTGTTATTTTAAGCCACCCAGTTTTGGTATTTTGTTACAGAAGCCCTAGAAAACTCATACGGATGCCTAATAAGCATCTCAAATCTAACATGTCCCAAGAAGGGCCCTGGCCCCACCCACTTCTCCTTCCAATTCTCTCCTTCTCTGTTAATGAGAGCTCTAGTTTATTGTTTGCTCAGACAAAGCAGTTTGGTGTCATCCTTGACTTCTCTTTTCCTCTCATTCCCCTCATTAAATTTATATTCAAAATACGGTATTTTATAGAATTTTAGAGACCAGCGATTGTAAGGTACATGATTATCTTATTTATTCCTAAGAGAGAAAAAAATGGAAATCTATGACCCAAAGTTATTGATTAGAATTTTCCATTTATGTGTATGAAGATCTCTAAACTTATGTAGAAATAAGTTTACCATATACTAATCTTGTTCATACAACACAAAGAAAATAAATGTATGTGAAATAAGTTGGTTGAAGTTTCCCAAAATATCAATTTCAGAACTGATTTTCTTAATCACTTTTGTCTCGGAGTCATAAGAGCACATGTTTTTCCATAAAATATCATCCACGGTGTCATTAAGGGTAGTGGCAATGCAATGTTCTGCTTCCTGAAGATTTTGAACAGAAGCTGCAAAACTTCCAGGAACCTGTGATGCAATTGAGGGAGAATAAACGCACAAAACCAAGTAAGCATATGTGTAGAAAAATGGCAACGGCATCTCTATGCTTCCTGGCCTGTAGGATGGTAAAAGGCCATCAATTATAAGCCTCATCCCAATTTCAGAGATGTTAAAATATAGAAGAAGAAGAAGGAAGAAGAAGAATCATTTTGGGACCAAAATCAAAATATGTGTACTCTCTACCACTATCTCTTGGTCCAAGCCACCATCCTCTCTTGCCTGTCTGCTCCTTTCAGCCTCCTAATTAATTTCCCTGTTTATATAGTTGTCCCTCTATAATCTATTCTCCAAGCAGCAGGCCATGTGATTCTTTCAAAATGGGATTTCAATTTCTTTGAACACAACAAGCATACTTCTAACTCAGGCCCTTTGCACTTGCTGAACTCTCTTCCTGAACTTCTCTTGCCCCAGAGATCCATACAGCTTACCTCTTTGCCTCCTTTAAATCATTGCTTAAATGTTGCCTTCTTAATGAGGTTTTTCTTGAGCGTTTGATTAAAAAATTCCTTCCCCACGTTAGTATTCTGTTTACCTGCTTAAGTTTTCTCCACTGTACTTAGCACAGATATTTAAATAAATGTATGTATACACATATATATGTGTATATATTTATATAATATACTTTTTTATTTTATTGTATTGCATTCTACTCTATAAAAATCAATAGATAGATAGATAGATAGACAATTTATTTCTGCATTGTCACATTCCACCACAGAGTAAGCTCCAAGAGGACAGAGACTTTGTTTATATTCCCTGCTGTAGCCCCCATAGTCATAAGACTGGCTCACACATAGTACAGAGTAAACATTTGTTGCATGAAAATATTTAATAGGAATGGGTTAAATATAATGAAATTACTGACTAAATTGCCATAGAACCTCATGAGTTAGGTGAAAAATATTAGGTATCTTTCCCTGGATATAAACTCCATTTAAACTGTAACCATGTGGCAGACCTAGTTTTGGAGGACTAAATAAGACCATAAAAACAAAAAGGTATATCACCTTCTGCTTTTTCCTGCTATGGACTGCCATTAAGACTTTAAGGAGAGGAATGTGGAGAAAAAACAGAAATGAATGCTATTGTTTCTGCCTATATTGAATTTCTTGCATAGTGTTCAAAATGAACAAGAGATGGGCGATTAGCATTTAGAGGGCTCCTGGCAATCTGAATCCTGTCAGCCCTCCAGGACACACCAAGTATCAGCTTTTCTAGGAACCTTCCTTGGTCATCCCAGCTTACATTCCTCTCTCAATCTCTCTCTTTCTCTCTTTTCTTTTTTTCTTTCTGTTGGCGTTTCCATCGACTACAGAATACTGCACATTTGATTCTATTTCTTATCTACATGCAAATCTTTCATTTATGCAAATCTTCTTCTCCACAACACTGCACATTTCTGAAAAGCAAGAGCCTCATCACCCAGATACAGAGTATTTTCCATAGCCCCTAGCACGGAACTATATCCATCTGGAAAGGGATGGAATTGCAGGGGAAAATGGAATGGATAAACACTCAACAAGGATGTCAATTAGGTCCCACAAAGGGGATAGGATATTCATAGCAGTGAGCCTCATGGGCTTTGGAAAGTTCACTTATGAATCTCATTAGATTGGAAACCATGAACTATGGAGGAATTAGTGAACACCAGTCAGATTACTTTTTGGAGAGCTAAGATTGTCCACATTTGTCTTTTAATCTACAGAGTTCTGCAAGAGCAGGGGGGCCTGCCCTCAGTTCACTTACACTTCCAGGTACTCTGTAGGAGACTTGCAGTTTATGGTTATGAGATAAGGCTGGGCAAGTATTCAACAAAATACTGTTTGTTTTGGTTTTGCTTTTGTTTTTTGCTGATTATTCATCACAGATAGAGCTGGCTTCATCTGAATAAACTCTCTACCTTAATTCCAGCTCTAGCCACCTTGTCTTTTGCCTTCAGTCTACACACTTAAAGAATTTTCCTAAAATTTTCCCGGTAGAAGCATCTATTGACAGCTGTTTACCTTTATGGTAATTTGGGTCATTACCAAAATTCAACTTAAGTGACATATGCTGTTTAATTTCCATTTTCCACTTTTAGTTCTATATTTTTTCTTGCTATTCTGCATTTTATCTACTTTTTTCAATAATGTCAAAATAATACTGGAATTTTTAGAAATTGTAAACAAAAGCAAAATAAATAAAGGGGTTATTTGAAAGCCTTTTCTGGCTGGGAACTTCCTACACAATTTCTTCTTTTATTATGCAGTTATATATTTACCTGATGTTCAGTGATTTTACTGAATAGAGATCATCAATTTAAATAATTCATATCCTTATATAAAGGGTTTGGACGATTTGCGATATGAAATGACAACATTGTTTCACTGGTTCAGCTGTGCTAGGATTAAATGCAGGATTAATATGATCTATGAGAAGGGAGATTGGCCCATGCAGCTATTGTTTTATTCAGTTTAAAAACTTTAAAACTAAGTGCACCATCTTTGTAAGGTGGCCAGTATCACTGTTGTACAATTTCAGTACAATGCATATTCACATTGCATTGTATGTGAATGTGAATGAAATTCCTGGAGCAGTATTCTCCTGACATTTACACAGAACACAATTTTGAGCAGTGCTCCTTGAAGTCCTGCAGCTATAAGGAATATTGGAGTGGGTTTGAAAAGTCAACTAAAGAGTACTAGAGGGGAAAACTCTTCCAGCCATTCTGGCTTAATCTATAGATAGTGCTCACAGATGCCACCCTCAAGCCAAGCATTCTTGCTTGCATTTCTAAAGTAAGCTAAAGATAAACACAAAGAATAAAATTATTAGATTCAAGATTAAACAGACAAGATAAAAATTCTCTTAAATAACAAGGTGTTTTAAAATTTTAAAGTAAACAATGAAAAACTAGATGGCATTAAATAAAAAGTAAAAGCAAAAGATCCATTCAACCAATAAAATGATAGAGTGAATAGCTATTTGTAAAAAAAAGAAATCAACTAGCCAGGTAACAAAGACATAAAATAATAAATGAATAAATACGGTAGAATACTGGCCAGCTCATGGTTCCTGGAAGTTCCCAGATGTTAAATTAGAGTCTAGAAAAAGAAGCGGCCCCTGTCCAGAAAGTCATTGCAGGTCTGGTTCCCTTTTCCTGCCCTGTCCATTCTTTCTACTCTTCAGAAACTCAGGGAAGGCTGAGATGGGTGGGGAAGCCATGACTACTTCTGCAAAGTCTATTTTATATGAACGTGGATTCCTCAAATGACCACGAGACCTAGGCTTTTGAAATTCAAAAGCCAGGTTTTGAAAGAGAATTATTTATAAGAATGCATACATATAAGATAACTCTCTCAATAAATTAGGAACAGAAGGGAACTTCTCAACCTGATAAAGGGAATCTACGAAACACAGCAAACAACGAACTTAATATGGACATACTAGAGCCTTTTCCCCTTAAGATCAGGAACAAAAGTGTCAATTCTCTCCACTTCTACTCAACATAATATTGGAGGTTCTAACCAGTTCAATATGGCAAGAAAAGGGAACAGAAGGCATTCATATTGGAAAGGAAGAAATAAAATTCTCTTTATTATCAGATGACATTATAGTTTAGTTATAAAATCCTATGAAATCTCCTAAAAAGCCACTAGAATTAGTGAGTTGAGCAAGTTATGAAACAAAAATCAATTGTATTTCTATGGATTAACTATGAAAAACCAGAAACTGAATTTTAAAAATCAATACCATTTATATTTGCATCAAAATATGAAATACTTAGGAACAAATATGACAAAATATATGCAAAACTGATACACTAAAATTTATAAGACATTACTAAGAGAAAGTAAAGAAAACCTAAGCGAATGGAGAGATATACCGCGTTCATAGACTGAAAGACTCAATGTTTTAAGGAATTAATTTCCCCTAAATTTATCTATAGAGTCAATACAATCCCACTTAAATCCTAGCAGGATTTTTGTAGAAATTGGCCAGCCAATTCCAAAATTCATACAGAATTTCGAAGGACCTAACATAGCCCAGACAACTTTTAAAAAGATAAACAGAGTTGGAGGACTTACAGTACCTAACTTTAAGAGTGATCCAAAAGTTTGAGTGACTGTGATATTGATATTAACATAGACGAATAGATCATTGGAACAAAATTGAGAAACCAGAAATAATCCATACGTATATGTTTAATTGATTTTCAAAGGTGCACAGGCAATTCAATAGAGGAAGAACAATCTTTTCAACAAATGGTGCTAAACTGATTAGACATTCATTTGCAAAAAAACTAAACCTTGACAAATACTGTTCACTATATACAAAATTAACTCAAAATGAATTATAGACCAAAATGTAAAACTTGAAACTTTAAAGCTTCTAGGGAAAAAAAAGGAGAAAATCTTTGTGAAGCTGTCTTAGGCTAAGATTTCTTAGATATAACACCAAAGCATGATCTACTTTATAAAAATTTGATAAATTAGACCATTAAAATTAAGAAATTCTGGTCTTTGGAGCACAGTGAATAAAAACACAAGACACAGACTCAGAGAAATTATTTGTAAATCAACAGTATGGAGATTCCTCAAAGAACTAAAAGTAGACCTACCATTTGATCCAGCAGTCTCACTGCTGGATATCTACCCAAAGGAAAAGAAGACTTTTCATCAAAAAGACACCTACCTGTACTCAAATGTTTACTGCAACACAATTGACAATTGCAAAGATGTGGAATCCACACAAGTACCAATCAGTTCATAAGTGTATTACCAAAATGTGGTATATATATATACCATGGAGTACTACTCAGCCATGAAAAGGATGAATTAATGTGTTTTGCAACAATTGGGATGAAAGTGGAGACCATTCTCCTAAGTGAAGTACCTAAAGAATGGAAAACACCACATGTACTCGCTATTAAATTGGAACTAACCAATGAGCACACATGTGCAGAGAGGAAGCTAAAACTCAGTAGAAATCAAGCAGGGGGGAGAGGAGAGGAGGGGATGGGTGAAAACCTACCTAACACATACAATGAACAAACACTATTTGGGTGATGCACACACCTACAGCCATGATTCAAGCATTCCAAAAGTGATCCTTGTAACCAAAAACATTTGTACTCTGGTAATATTTTGAAATTAAAAAAAGAAAATAGTTGTGAATCACATATCTAATCAAGAATTGAAGCCACAATATAAAAAGTCTCAAATTTAATAATTAAAAAATTCAAACAACTCAATAAAAAATGGACAAAAAATCTGAACAGACACTTCAGCAAAGAAGATATATGGACAATAAAAAGCACATGGAGGTGCTCAACATTTTTAGTTATTAGGAAAATGCAAATTTAAACCACAATGTGATACTACTATACCTATTTTTAATAGTAGAAAGGCTAATATTAAAAAGACTGTTCATACCAAGTATTGACAAAATGTGGAGCAACTGGAATTCTCAAACACTGCTAGTGGGATTGTAAAATGATACAACCACTTTAGAAAGCAGTTTGACAGTTTTTTAAAAAGTTAAACATACTCCTACCATGTGACCTAGCCATGCCTTTCCCGCATATTGACCCAAGAGAAACAAAACCATTTGCCTAGGCAAAGACTTAATACATGACTGTTCATGGAAGTGTTAGGTCTGACGGAGGGTAAACAGGTGTCAAGGAAGTGGCTAAGGGTGGAAAGCAGGAACAGCATTGTAGCCGGGAACCAAATTGCAGCTACAAACTGCTCCTAGTGAGAACATACATAGTAAAAAGTTCCTAGTAACCTTTAACTGACCTAGAGTTCATTACCATCTAATTAGCATAGCATGGGTTAGCGCTTCATGGAGGATTCTGGGAAAGACGCCTCTGTAGAAAGGAAAACTGTTAAAAAAAAAAAAAAGAAGAAGAAGAATAAGAAGAAGAAAAGAAAGGGAAACTGTTACATAATCAACCTGTTATGTAACCCCAACCTGTCAATCACCCGCAGCAGCAGAAACAGCAACCAATCCTGCCAGGGGAAAGGCGGGACAAACTAGCGAATATATAAAACGACAGCGTGTGCTCCCACTTTAAGGTCTTTCTCCATTGGTAGAGACTGATCCCTTCCACTCTCTCTGGAACCTATTTTTCACTTTGTCTAGCTTCCTTCTTTACTTTCATTCTTTCTTTTATGTGATAAACTGTATAAAGTTAGCCTGTGTTTGTGATGACTCCGTCATCCACTCAATTTGGTACTCATTCTTGACTCTGGGAACCAGGGGACCAGGGAACATCCAGACGAACCTAAGAGAAGCTTTATTTGTAATAGCTTAAAACTGGAAATTTAAATGTCTATCATCAGGTGAATGCATCGACAAATCGCAGTGTATGCATACAATGAATTAGTACTGGGCAAGAAAAAGTAGTGATACTTGTGACGGACGACATGGGTAAGTCTCAAAATAATTACCTTGAGAGAGAGAAGCTAGAGAAAAAAGATTACACACTGTCTGATTCCATTTATATAAAATTCTAGAAAATGCAAACTAATCTGTAGTGAAAGAAAGACCAGTGTTTTCCTGAGAATGAGCTGGGGGGTAAGCTAGGAGTAGGTGTTGAGAGAGGTGGGAGTGAGAAATAAAAAGGGGCCCGAGGAAACTTCTGGAAATAATGGATATGTTCATTATCTTGATTATGGCAATGATTGATTAAACAGGTTTCTATATTTTGAAAGTGATTATATTGTATACCTCGGATATATGCAGTTTACTGTATGCCTTTTATACCTCAAGGAAGCTGTTACAACTTCATAAAAAGTTTAATTAGAGGAGTAATTCAGTAAGTATTGATGGGATCCTAACTATGAATGCAGTTATTTAAAAGTGAAATGTTGAAATATTAACGGGGCTGGTTATATGCCAGATAGATTTCAAGTTGAAGAGATTAGAAAGGGAGAGACTGAAGGAAACACATGAGCTCTGGAGTCAGAAGGACCTAGGCTCAGATCCACGCTCTTCCCCTTAACACCTGTGTGACCTTTGGAAAGTTAACTAACTTCTCTGAGCTTCAGTCACTTCATCTGCAAAAGGAGACAGCATTTATCCTAGAGTCATGGCAATTTGTTTAGAAGTCATGTACATAAAGCATCTTGCACAAAGTAGCCACTCCTTACAAGAGGGCAGGTATTAATGGTATTTTCTTAATAAACAAGAAAGGTATTGCTGTTGTTCAAATATGAGGTTATAGAGGCCAAAACTAAGGAAAGGAGATGAAGTGACATACTTTGAGTTTTTTATAAAAAGTCAAGATTTGATGACTAATTAAATTTTGGAGGCAAGGAAAGGCAAGTATCAGTGATAACTGGAATGATAGCTCCTTCACCAGAAATTTTTCTAGTAACCAGGAGGGAGGATCAAGATCTGTAGGAAGATGACTTGTATAGTACAGACTAATACTGTATCCACATAGACAGGTCCTGAAAGTGGTTTTGATGCAGGTCTGAAATTGAGTCTTTTATATACTGTTAAGAATTGAAATCCTGAGAGTAGACCAGTCAAGGGCCAGTCAGAAAACCACCAACCACTCTGGGCATTTCACACCTAAATGCAGAGAATTGGTTATGGCACTATGGAAAGGGCTAGAAGAGCAAAAGGTGATGGGAGATGGGGTTGCCAATAGCCAGAGGATGCAAGTGTTTATTGCCTCTTGGCTGGATCCCATGGCCTTGCAGGCTTCTGTGCTGCTGGAAAGGCTACCAAAGTTCAGTTTTCTGCTCTCATCATTGACCAGGGCTGGAGTTTCTGGGAAGGTGTGTCCCTGCCCGGGCTTCTAGAGACTAGAATTCCTCTCCATCCTGCTGCCACTATGGCATCCACCAGCACCTGTGAGCGACTGACACACTATTGGAGTCAGCAGAAGGACACTGGCTTCTAATTTTCTCCTACCTTCTGACCTTCCCCTGGTGCCTCTATGGACAGAGATTAACAGCAAGCCAGCTGGCAAGTGAGCCCAAGGAAATAAAAATTCGCCAACTCCCAGCCCTGGAAGCACTGAGTAGAGCATGAAAATGCAGGACTGAGAGGGAGTAGGTAGATAACCAGCAGGGTCTACGAGAGTGACTACCGAGAGAGAACAGGCAGATGGTGGAAACTGAAGCAATAAAGAAAGAGAAGTGGTGAGAAAGAAGGAGAATCAGAAAAATTCATGGCCCGGAAGTCAAATGAAGAGACAGTTTGAAAAGGAGATGTATTCAGTGGTATCCAATGCTAGAGAGAGGGCAAGGTCTAAGAGAAGGCCACTGGATTTGACAGTTAGCAGTCCTGACAACCTTGAAAATCTAGTGTTCATTTCTCAGCTGCTGTAGGAGCAGATGCCAGATTTCAGAAAAAGTCAAATGTCAGGCAATAAGGTGGTGGGCATAAGCTGCTAATTGTTGATATTTGGCAGGAAATGTGAGAAATTAACTGGCTTATGCACCTTTCTCAGAAACTGGACCTAATAAGGTGACTGAAACATCACAAGTTTTCCCAGGACTTTCCTGGTTTTAGCTCTGAGAGTCCCTGGTCCCAGGGACGCCTCAGTCTCAGACCAGTTGAGATGGTTAAGTCATCATAACTCCTCCATCCCAGACAAGAAGACATGGCTGATCACTGTAACCCTGAATATCTCAGACAATGTTCACAAATGAGCTACATTCAGCCTTCAACAAAGGATGCAGAAGATTTTGTTACCTGAAAGTACTAATGTGCTCCCTGAATAACCATTGTTTTGCTCCCCAGCTCTCTAATAGTGCACGCGTTCCCCTTGACTTTAAATGTGATTCTTCTCCATCCAGGTCTCACCCTCTTTAGTCTGTCTGCTGGCTGCAAAGACGTCCCAAGAGAAGCATTCTCCTACTTGGCTTTTCCAGCTCAACCTTTTCACGACACCCCAGTTAATTAATACCTGCCCTGGGTCAGCCTGGAGGAAAACGCATTGAGCTTGGAGATTTCCATTTTAATGTTGAACCCCAGGAAGGAGCAAAGCAAATTTATACCAGTGGGTCTAATTGCTAGAAAGGTAATTCTGCAAAGATGGAAATCAGCTGAAAGATTAACACTGCTACACCAGCTTGAGTGCCCTGGCTAACAGAGAGAAAATAATGTTTCAATTAAATGAAAGGATACTGAATTAGGTAGATTACTCAGGAGACTGGTAATGGAATACAGAGCCTTTCACCTCCAGGTCACCATTACTAATCTGGTCCAGGGCAGTTCCAGACCATAGTTCTGAGGGGCTGATGGCTCACCCCAGCCCTTGCTGTCTGCAGCACTTGATGAACTGGTCTCCCAAAGCACCTGCATCAGCCTCTAAGGTCACTGTGGTTCACTGAGGATGTAAGAGGAAGTGAAGCCCCCTATTTCAAGAGCAGGAGCCAACCATGAGGATAGTCAAGGACTGATGGAGACAGCAGAACCTACAGGGAAATTGGGATGAGGGAAATGATTCAAAAAGGGCAGTCACGCACAGGAGGAAAAATCACATTTCAATTCACATAGGCGTGTGTTCACAGTTTGACCTGAGTTTAGACTCGGGATGGGAGAGAAAGTGGTGATTAAAGGTTTGTTCTTTGTGTGTATTCAGAGGGGGTGGCAAGGGAGGAGGGAGATTTGCATTCAAAGTCAAATAGAACATGTTGAGTAAAACTGAGTTATGAAATCACTTATCACCCACATCTTACTATATCCCAGGGCTTGTCTTATTCTACAAAATATTACCGCAAACAGAGAAAGTCTGATATAAGGAGATTAGCTTAATTGCTGATGCCAGTGTAACAAAAGTCTTCTCCCATAATGGAACCCGTATGTCAGCTGGGGTCTTCCTGCCCTTTACAATCTAGATAAGATTGTCTCAAACTTTGCAGTCCATACTTTGTGAGAGTCTGAAAAGTTCCCCAGGATCCCTGCAAATTCTCAGAGGTTATGTTCTCATGGTTACCTCTGGATTGAAATTCCTACTTTTCCTGGGTCAGTTTAGTTTACGGCTTGTCTTGCCATTCTGGACCTGCCATGTCAAGAGGGCCTAAATGTGAAACTCAGCTGCTTCCTCCAGCCCTACAACCATCGTATTACCCTGATATATTTGTGTGCACAGAGACTCCATGCCAACTGGGATGTCGTATGCAGAAGGGAGGAGGATGTTTATATCTCAACAACACAAGTGAGGGCAGTCCCTGTCCGTAAAAGTCTGAGCACAACCCAACACTAGGGACATTTTACTGATCCATTCACCCTATTTTGTGCCCACTTAGCCTGTTACTATCCAACTGTCTCTCTTCTCTCATTTCTCTTTTTATGTTGACCCTCAAAATTGCCCCGGAAACTCCATATTCTTATTTCCCTTGCAATTTCCACTTCCAAAAGTCTCTGAGGCCAACTCACTGAGTCTCCTGGCAAGGCAAAAGGGTCTCCAGGTCAAGAATTCACCCTCTGAGGGAAGTGGTTTGGGTTTTAAGAAATAATTTTTTTTTTCCTTCCAACTACAGGAATATACCAAAGAAATATTTCAACAATAGCCTCCTTGTTTCAGTTCATTTCTTAGGATATAAAACAGAAACATGGACATGGGCATGTTTTAGTGTTCAAATATAAATGTTCAGATTGAATCCCCACAGCAGAAGACTTAACTAGAATTTTGGCACCTTAATGAAGGATTACAACACGAAATACTGACGGAGCAGGGATGGGCTGTGGTCATGTTAATAGAAACAAAGGCTCCCACGATGATTCTGAATTATTAATAATTAAACACACCTTCAATTTAGACAGTTTGGGGAATGTTGGTGTGGGAGGACCTACCTAGGGTCTGAGTGCCTTGGAATGTGTTTCTGAGAGTGGGGCAAAAAAGATTTGTTGTTTCACTGCAGAATGCAGGTTTAACATCGCCAGCTGCTGCAAAAAAACTGCAGGCCTCAAAATGGTTTTCCAGGAGTATGACTGTGATAGTATATAGTTTTCTTTTCTAGTAAATGTTTCTATTCTATTAAATGTTATGGGGATGTACCCTTTAAGCATAAGATATTGCTTGAAATACCCTAGTTCTTATCTAATTCAAATTTTCCTTATACAGAAACAGAAACTGAAGCCCTAAGAGGTTGGTGGCCCTGGGACAGGAAAAGGGAGCTTTCCTCCATGTCTGTCCATGTTACCCTCCCCTGGGTCACATGCATTAATACCTTGTAGATTTATAAGAGCACAAATGGGTTATGAATCCTGGGGAATGACAGGAAGGAGAATTTTTCAGACATATGTTTTAGTATTCTATGCCCTTGATTTGATGGGAGATGTAAGAGGGCAGGGGAAAGTTGACCTGTAGGTCATTGGTATAACCCAGCTGAGCTAAATAAGACAGCTTTTCATTAGCCAGGTATGTTGGAGTAGCTGAGGATATTTTTATTCTGGTAATGGAGAGATAGATATGGCCTCTGGGAACAGTTCTTGGAAATCGTACTTTCTCCAGATGCTCCATTTGGGTGTGGGGCAGATTGGCTTCAAGGCCAAGAGCAACAAATATTACCATGAGCCCACTAGTCAGAGAGCTGAGGATATTCAAAGGTCTAGAGTCTTGCCACAGGACCCTTGGGGTTTCGTCATTATTCTCTACGGCAATCTTAAATCTTAAAATTCTTTGGACAGCAATAGCCATCGAAGTTGATGGTCAGTAGAGCCTGCTCAGACTCAAGTGAGCCACAGTTGGTGAGCTCTGGGAGTTAATGCCCTTCTCCAGATGCCCACGCCGTCAGGCCACAAGACAGTTGTTCAGTAAGGGAGTCGGTCATTTACCTAATTGTCCCCTTGCACACGGTGGGAGGTAATAAAGTTCCTGCCCTGGGGTGTCACACTTTCTAGCAGAAACTGGCTGAATAGAAAACATCTGGGAATATTTTTAAGTAAATAATCTGGTCCTGAAAACTAGTTCTCCCATGTAAAGGCACCTATCATTAGTTTTTATTGAATGTTCTCAAAAGCATACTTGTAAATCTCAAATTTGGAGTTGGAGAGAGTGAGGAAGTCAAGACATCAGAAACATAAAATATCAGCAAACATCTGCATCAGGGTCTTTACTTTGGAAATATAGATACAGCATGGAAGGCATAGGCAGTCCCTACCTGCATCTGTATGGGAGGTCTATGGGGAAACAGGCTATGTGCAAATCCATACAGATAGACTGCATGTGCAGCAAAATATACACTCACAAAATATGACAGTGCAGTGTCAGAAAATGCCAACAGCTAATAATTTCCATCTTTCTTGCCTGACTTTCATATGCATCAAACCCTCATTTATGCTATGCAGATGTTTGCCTTACTTGGGGAAATCTGAATTCCGGAATGTGTTGGAAAAGAAATGCTATTTTGCTGATTTCAAAATGTACTTATCTGTGTATTTCAGTAAATTCATTTGTAATTTGAATTTAAAAAGTAAGTTGCTCATCTTTAAATATGGATTTATTTGAATCTGTGTGTGTGTCATAACCAGCCATTTTATAATCTAGTTTCTATTCTTAACTTACTTTTCGGTGATACAGAAATAGGTCTCCGCCTATCTCCTAACCAGACATATCAATTCCACTAAGTTTTCTACTCTCCCTTAGGACTTCCGTTGCACTTCTAGATGACCTTTATCTCTCTACTTAATTCCTTTTTTATTTCATTTTTTGTTTGGGTTTTGAGAAGCATCTTAAAATTGAATTGCAATGAGTTAGATGAAGAATGTCAAAGCCAATTATGGGTTGACCGGAAGTGACAAACAACTGCAAGTTCAATAGATATGACAGATAAGAGATTTCCCTCACAAACAGTATGCATTTTTTCCAGATGTTCCCATTGCAAAGATGGCACAATTTTCATATCATTCATTTTCTTTATAGGTAAGGCTGTAAGCTAAACCTAAGGTCTAACTGCTTTCATCATTCATTGTTAAGTCACCACAAATGTTCTCCCGAAAAAAGGGCAATAGCCCTACTGAATTTGTTTGAAAGGGAGGCTGATATGTGACAGCCAAATGTAGTAAATACTGGGGCCCAATCGCTGTAGCAGTGTATGCCCAATGAAAGAAACGATTGCGTTACTACTCCCAGGCCGTTCATTGAACTACATTACTTACCCAAAGCCTAGAGAGAAAAGGCCACTGACTGATAAGGACTGCAAATGTTAGTGCACACCAGCGTGTGCAAACATGACCAAAACATTTTGTTCAATGGGTTCACCTAGAACAAAGCACTTGTTTCTGGTACTTGGGATATATTTCACTCATCCTAAAGCTTTCAGGTGTTTGGAAGAGTGTGGGCTAAGACTCCAAAGATCTGTACCCGGTCTGCCTCTGCCCATAGCTAGCTGTATGAATCTCGGTTTGGCAGAGTACACGTCTCCAGGACTTGCGTGACACAGCTACCTGGAAAGGGGAGGTGTTAGTGCCAGAAGGTGGAAGCTTTCAATTTCCCTTTTTGGCTCTTGGTTTGTCAGAAAAAAGGTAACCATCGTCCTGAACCCTCTCTCTTTCTCAATTTTGCCACCCTCAAATCCTTCCTTTGCTATCTATAAACACAGAATTCTAAAGTGATAGGCTTTCAGGATCTATTGCACTAATACATCATCAGTATTGTCATTATGATGTATTAACACAATGCATCATCATAGGCCTGTCAGAGCCATGATTTATGACTCAAAAATGTGTTGTGGTATAGCAAGGCATTGGGTACCCCATTGACTGAATGCTTGTTTATTTTTACACTTAAGGGCTTTGAAAGTAAGCTTCAGACTACTTTTCCTCAAAGAAGGAGGAGGGGAAGATTTTGAAAGGAGGACTCCATTTCAAAACACCGGAGAGGCCAGTGGGTCACACTTAAGATATAAAGGTTTATGTTTTCCCAGACCACTTTAAGTTCAGAATCAAACTTTCACACTACAAGTCATTTGGCTCCCCCTTGAAGAATCTGGCCTTTTCCATGTCTTTCCTTGCCTCCATTTAGAACTCACTTAATAGTTAAGCGTGTGAGATGTGGTAGGAAAGGTATACATTAGAGGCTTTCTTTTACTGCCAAAAGTAATAAGGATAGTGTTATATTTTATGAGAGTAATAAATGTGATTATGCAGGGAAAATTTGCTTGCAAGGTAGCTGGGTGCCAGCATTCCACATTTTCTCTTTCTGAGCCTTAAGTTCTTTCATAATGCCCTCAACAAAGCACTAAGCACACATTGCATGGACAGCATTGAACACAGTGCCAAGAGAAAGGCAAAAGAAGTGGAGCCATCATAGAAAAGAGGAGAAAAAAGGACATAAGTAGAGAATTAAAGCAAGTTAAAAGCAATGTTGTATTCTTCCAATTACAATAACCCCATGGAAATGGTTGAGATGGAAGTAGATTCATCAGGAAAGGCTTCTGGAAAAGGTAAGTTGTGGGGCAACATTGGAAGGACATTAGGGAGGAGATGAGAGGGACATCTGACTGCTCCCTGACTCTAGGATGGCAATTCTTTCCCTAATGCATTTTCCCTCACTTGCTCACCAGAGCCTGATTTCTTAAGATCTGAAGCAACATAAATCTTGGAGTTTGAAAATTTGGAACTCAGTTTCTTCCAGCCTTCTCTACACCATTCACCTCTACCCTTCAATTTGTCTACTCAGGAGCATTTCCCACTTACATTAATGACAAAAGCTGTAAGGATGAGAAAGGTAGACAGTGTCTTTGGCTAAGTGTTCTCTATTATCGGATCCAAGAACCTGGGGCACAGCTCAACACTTGGCTGGTCAGAGCAAATGTCACCTTAAGGATATCCGTACACTCTGACACACTTTTTCGTATTGCAAAAATATGCTTGATGTAATTACAGCCATGCCTGATTCTTTCTGGCTTAATTCACCCCACGTCTGGGAAGCCGGAAATGTAACTAGTAAAGAATTCACTAACATGAGAGGCAGGGAATTTGCCAAGAGTTTGTTAATCTGAAGGTTTATTTTTTTATACAAATATACAGGGAGTTTGCAAACTGGTTCAGATTAACCAGGTCAAGCTGTATATTTTGTTAACTTTATAACTTTTTTTATCCTTTTCATATTTAAAAAAATCTATGTAGACTTAGACAAGGGTGGTGTGGGTGAAGGGAGGTTGTCTGCTCAATAAAAGTTATAAGGAGATATGTGTCAGCTGTTTAATTTTCACTTTCTGGCTTTAGCCAGAAACAGCTGCAAAACATCTACTCTAACTCAAGTCTTTTATGACTTTTACTGACTTCTTATTCAAAAATGCCTTTTACTGATTTCCTAAGGAATCTCACCACCAAGAGCTCCATGGAGAGAAGAAAGAACACACTTGAACACTTCATACCACATTTACCACCACAGATGAGTAAAAGTCTTCAGATAATTTGGTTATTAACTTCAGGCATTTCGGTTTTCCAGAGAAGCAAAATTACTTTGTTTTCTCATGTATATCTCATTCTAATCATTGAGACGGCTGCCATGACTAAAATCCAGTAATGGTGCCCCACTGTTCCCAAGATAGCCTGTGAACTCCCTGGCGTGAATTCACCTATCTTCACGAGTCTTTCTTTACCACTTCACTCATATCCCCCACTATTTCTATGTCTTTAATTATAAAATCTTATAATTCTTGAGCTATGACTGTGGCACACCTAGCCAGCCAGCCTCTCCCTTGTCTCCAGTCCTTGTGCACACTGCTTTCTCCTTTCTTCTTGCCCCACATTTGCCCGGCTCATTCCGCATCCTCCAGGTCTCCACCTGAGCATCAGCTCCTCAGGAATGCTCTTCCCATCACCTCAAGACAGGATCTAGCTACTCTACCTCTGTGCTGTCGTGGTTAAACTGGCCCAGACAGCTAATCTTTTCCTAGTCATGATCACATTTTACTGGAATCATCCTACTGTACTCATGTCCCTGGCCAGACAGGTAGCTCTTGAAGTGTATGCAGGTAGTGTCTGTTTCTCAATTATATCTCCCAATATCTAGCATGGCACCTGGAATATTCTGCCCTCATATACACATTTGTTGAATAAATAAACACAAGTAAATGAGTATATAATACACATATCAATTCCATGGCTACAAACTTCACATTAAGCTACGTGGTTTTGTTAATATATTAAATTATTTTAAGCCTTTTACATATTAGCAAGACCCTTTATCTCCACCCCAGCACAAGGCCTTGGACATAGCAAGTACTCAGTAAGTATTGGATGATTGATTAATTAACAGAAGATCTTTGTGCACAATGAGATGATTGACGTCTTTGCCGTGCAGAGGCTGAGGCCACATTCGGCCTAGTCCTCTGTGCTGCAATTTGCAACCTCCTAGGGGTTTTTATTACTGAAAACACTAAAGTTCTTTTTGTCAGTTAAGCCAATTTAGACATAAGCTCCCTGGACATTTACTGCCTGATCAAAAATTGGTTCATCGGCAGGAAGACTTTGGTCTAGCACAGGATGTGTTTTAAGAGTCCTAAAAGGTCCGGTTGTCCCTTTATTGTACTTCTTAAACCCACTGGCTTAAAATGTCTCACCAGTATTTTACACTTGAGCTTAGAGCTTTGATTCCCATAAAAATGTTGAAAGCCGTATTGGAGATGTGACCCTCCTACTTAGTCACCAAGACCCTACCACCTAACATCTGTAGTACCACTCCAACCTCTCATTAATGCTCACAGGTGGATTTGTGTCTTGGTTCAGATGTTCAGTCTGCTGGAAGGCTAGTCAGCTAGCCCAGTAGCAAGCAGTTTTGTCCACAAAGCCATGACCACACATCACCATTCAACGGAGAGCAGATTCCCAGGAAAATGGAATTAGGGATGGGTAAGATTTGGCAGAGGAAGGGTTCTGTGAGAATTGTCCTGACTGAATATGGTGCTAGAGAAACCCATGGGCATCTAGAGAGCAGTCTCGAAAGACTGGTGTCTAGAGAAGAGTTGCATCTTCAAGGGGGCAGAGAATGAAGAAAGGAGAGAGAAAACAAAACACAAGCTGCCCAAACTTTACAACTTCTCCTTCCAACTATGCTTTGACCAGAGGTGGCCTTTGGGAAATACAATTCCAAAGAGTAAGGACATTGCAGTTAGAAGGATCCAGACTCCCTTTAGTAGTTAAGTGATCTTGGATAGGTCATCTCAAAGACTCAGTTTCTTCATCTGTAAAATGGAAATTACAATGCTTACCTTACAAGTTGTTCTGAGGATTAGAGGTAATGCATGCCTGACGCATAGTGGGTAATTTGAAAGTTTCCTTCCCCATCAACAGGACAGCAACGTCTTTTCGGTTTGGAATTAAATTCACAGTTATCATTACCACTGACCAATAAAGTGCTTTCAGGGCCAATTTATACAGGAGGAGAGAGGAAATAGGGAATATTCATAACTGAGACCTCTTAGATTTGGAGGTGCCTGTTGCTAATGCTATAAAGTGAGCCTGATCTTTCTGATGCCAAAGCTATTAGAAGAAAAATGTAAAAAAAAATAGCCAATTAGTTGTAAGTTCTCTATATCTTCAAATATCCAGGTATTTAGTTGTGTGGGAGAAACAGTTAATGACTTGATGACTTTTTTTTTGTCGTCCATACGGCTTGGCCTTTTAGAGGTAGAGTCATCAGTATAGATACCGGTGTTATTTTAAGCTTTCAGGTTTTCTGTCCTTCATCAATCCAGATCGTGGCCAAATTATTGGCTCACTCTGCTCCCTAGGGAGGTCCAGGTGTATCCCTTTGCTATTATTCCAGTGAGATTTTTTGCTCTATTTCAGAGCAAGTTTCTTAAAACAGAGGATTTTAAACAAATTTAGATTCTGTAAAGCAACAATTAATCTATTTTGTTAAGTTTCAGTTTGCCTATTTAAAACTCTCTGAGTGATAATTTTTTTATTAATATCACCATTTTGAAATTCACCTTATACTTTCTCATCATGTTTGAGATGTCTCCTGCCAAATTGCATATGGAATTGCCAGCAGTTGAACAGGTTTTTTAAGAGGTGAGTCAGAGAGAATTGAATTGAAGACGTTCAGGGCTGAAAGCACTTCAGATTATCTCGCTCAACTATTGTCTTTACAGATGAAGTTGCAGCTCAGAGGCATGAAATGATTTTCTCAAGGTCATACAAGTAGGTTATGGCAAAACTGGGCTAGACACCAGCTCCTCCAAGTTCAGTACCCTTCCTCCAAAAGCAGAAGCAGATGTCCAGAAGGGTTGAAAGAAGCTAGCATGGTCATGATGGGCTCCTGAAGGAAACTAGGATGTTGGGGTTCACCGAATAACCACCGGCAGCAGTTTCAAAGAATGTAGCCAAGTCCTTCATTAATAAGCAATGACGGAATGGAAAAAGGAGAACGTCTGACAATGCTGGAA
The DNA here is from genome assembly GCA_004363605.1 of Indri indri. NCBI lineage: Eukaryota > Metazoa > Chordata > Mammalia > Primates > Indriidae > Indri > Indri indri. The sequence goes on from RJWJ010010272.1 coordinate 44,433, forward strand.
TTCTTATCATCTCTTACACTAGCGCAGCGATTCTCAACCAGGGGTTGCCCCCCAGGGGACATTGGGCAATGTCTTGAGACATTTTGGGTTGTCACGACTTGGGGGAGATGGGCAGGGCATTTGCTACTGGCATCCAGTGAGTAGAGGCCAGGAATGCTGCCAAAGATACTACAGTGCACAGGGCAGATCCCCACCACACAGAATTTTCCAAATAGAGAGTAAAATAGTGGCTTCTAGAGGCTGGGGAGGATAGGGAAGAGGGACGGAATAGGGAGAGATTGGCCAATGCATACAAGGTTACAGTTAGAGCAAAGAAATAAGTTCTGGTGTTCCGTTGCACAACAGGGTGACTACGGCTAATGACACTGTATTATGTATTTTAAAATAGCTAGAGGAGAGGATTTTGAATGTTCTTATTACAAAGAAATGATAAACATATGAGGTAATGGATATGCTAAATACCCTGATTTGATCACTGCACAATGTATATAGGAAGCAAAAGATCACAGTGTACCCCATAAATACGTACAATTATTATGTGTCAATTAAAAACAAAAATAAAAAATTAATAAAAAGTAAAAAGCAACAAAGAAACAGCAACGAAAATTTTCTGGCCCAAAATGTTGATGGCGTGAAGGAGCTCAGGAAATTTCACCCCAAAATATGACTCCTTTGTATAAAGAGTATTTTAAATTAAAGGCCCTTAGAGATCAGCAGGCATTGGAAGGGGCTTTCTCTCTTTGTTCATAAAAGCCAGACCCATCAAAAAGAACAAATGACTTCCCCTCTCCTTTCAGTTATCTCAATATATTGCAGAAAGGATGATCAAGAATGCAACCAGACCTGGCCCAAGCCATTTTAAAGATAATACCTGTCTCTCAGGTTAATTTAATTTCCAAAGAAAACCATTTACAGGTCGATCTCTTTCCCCCATCCATCCATTCTCCCAAGTATCTATTCACACTCCCTAGTAACCCCTAAACAGGATTACCTACAGTCCTCATCTCCTCCTCCACTCTAAAATGAGGGTATATAAACTTCCAGACCCCATCGGGATATTGGGTAATCGCTTTGTGATTCTCTCCGATTCTCTCTGTTTGCACAGTAAATAAATTTATAATATTTTTCTCTTACTAATCTGCCTTACTGTGAGTTGATCTTTTAGCAAACCTTCTGTGGTGAGGAGGACGTTTCCTCCCATCTGCTTAGGTGCCATGGTTGAGAAACCCTGGGCTAGTAGTTCTCAACTTTTTCAGAACCAGCACCTGCTTATTATACGTAACCCCCTTTACTATCCTGATGCAAAATCGATGGGAAATATAAGCTGCCAACATCTATAATCAAATATAAAGGAGAAATAAAAGTAAAATAGTTCATAAGAAAATAATCTCTAGTTCAGTCTGTAACATTCAGAACCAAGTTGCCTGGAAAGTGCTTGTCCATATTCTTTGACTCATAGCTAAGAGTGCCACACGTGAGGGCTCTTCGTGGAGTAAATAGTTCTGCTTTACAGTGACGTGATTTTCTGAAATGGTGAACAAATCTCGATAAAATTTTGAACAAAATAAAATAAAGTCTTTCACTAATTTTTAGTGTCAGTATACATTGAAACCATGCAAAAGATACTTTGTGTTTATTTGTAACACAGAGTGGGGGTCTAGTGGGACATCCACAAGCCCTGCTGGTTATGGGCAATACGTTTTTTGCAGGATTCTTTGGTGCATTGAAGGGCATGTGACACCTCTGCTCCCACCCACTAATTGCCAGTAGCACCCTGCAAATCCTTCAATAATCTAAACGTACCCACATACACTTCTAAAATGCCTTCCGTGATGGCAGTACTGCCCCTTGGAGCACCAGGGGTTTAGAGAGTAATGTAGATGTACCTATGCACAGGGAGTTTAACAATCTACTTGACTGTAAAGCAACTTCTTATAGAGTTACTTTTATGCAGTAAAATAAAAATTGTTACCCATTCCTTTAGGTTATAATGAGAAGTCCTCTGGTGGTGGGCACCTATTTCTTTTTAGAAGAAGCCAAATTGACTCCTAAAATTATCTATACCCATGTTCTTTTTTTCCTCCTAAAAAAAATCACGTGGCACCTAAATCACAATAATGAAAGAATAAAAATGGTGATTTTTTCCAATAATCTTATTTTCAAAGATTTTTTTCTCTAAAAATGTCTTTATTTTTAAATAAAAGAACTTCAGATTTTACTTTTCATTAATTCTGCAAAGCTTAGTTATGCATATGACAAGCAAAGCAAAACAAAACAAATGACAACAACAACAAAAACCATCCACTTACTGAAAATCTATTTCTTAAATGAGTGATGAACTTAGTACTTTCTCTCCAATTAGAATGGATGTATGTATTACTCTAATGCCAGGAAGGGCAGTATTTCTGTGCTATAATAAAATTTTACAATAACATAACCTCAGCAGTTGACTAGCTTCTGTTTTTCAAGCCAAGGCACTATTTGAAAACACCAAATTGTTATTAATTCTTAAATTTTTAACTGATGTAAAAATTGGAAGATTTTGTGTTTCATAAGCTGGTGAATAAAAATATTTTCCAGAACTTTTCCTTATTATTTACTATACGGGATTTAAATCTCACTAAAAATAAATTATTTATGAGATCTTAACCACGGCCCAAACATCAGTATATGTGTTCTAAGCCAATGGGTGGAGGTGGGAAGGTGAATGGGATTTGAGAGTTATCTCCATTCACAGTCCTTCACCCAGGGCCACATCAATTTTATCTGTATGCTTCCACAAGATTTTGTTCCAACAAAGAATTTCCTCATCTAAAAAATCTGAAAACCACTACCCTAAGGGAAATTAGTGAGCAGACATGAAGAAATATAACATAGGTCAATTTTCAGCACAACAAATATTATTGTGACAAAAATCTCTACATAGCAAAAGATTTTTGAGCCCTAGGCAATAACGCATTTGTCTTAAAAAATATGCAATAAAACAAAATAAAATAATCTGGCCAATCATTT
>RJWJ010010273.1:0-47425 GCA_004363605.1 Indri indri
TTCTCTCATTGCTCTGCCATTTTCAGCATGTGGTTTCCTTCTCACGATCCCAGATAGTCGTTTGTGTTCCAGCGATCACATCTATATTCCAGCCAGCATGGAGGAGGAAAGGAAGCAAGGCATACTCCTGTTTAAGGATGTTTCCTAAAACTGTGCATGACATTGGTGCTTGAATCTCTTTTGTCTGAACTTAGTGTCATGGACACACCTAGCTATAAATGAGGCAGAAAAACATAGTATCCCAGGAGACCTGTACCCTTAGGGGCCCTATCACCAAGGAGGAAGGACAGAATAGTTATTTGCAGGCAATCTTCGCTACCCATAGGCTCCTCACACTCAAGCGTTTGACTGCTTCCCTCGCCTAGCCACCCTTTTTTTCTTAGTCGACAGCATTTCCTGTCACTTAAGTCAGAAATGCTAAGAATTGTCCATGATTCTCTTTTCTCACTCTTCCATATCCAATCAGTTACGAAGCTCTGATCTCATGTTTAGGTGTTCCTTGAATCTGCTTCTCCCTCTCCGTTCCCCCGTGACTGCTCCTGGTCAGGCCTGGATTGCTGGGACGGCCAAGCGCGTTTTCTCATCTCTGGTTTTATGCCCTGCAAACCCATGTTCCACACCTTTCAAACACAGACCTGCCCGTGCAGCTCCTCTGCCTAAAACCCTTCCTCGGCGGCCCATCACCTACAGGTTAAGAGTCCGGGTTCTCTGACTCAACATGCAAGGCTCTGTGTAATCTGTTCTCTGTCTCACCCCTTAAACTCAACAATCTAAAATTGACATTTGAAATCTACGGCCTTGTCCTGCATCGTGTCTTTATCCCCTGGGCTAATCCTCGTGCACCCTTCCTCCCGGAAGCCTTCTCTGAAATACCCTACCCCTTCCCTCCTGGTAGTGCTATTTCCATGGCTTTATACGTTTCTTCCGTAGACTTTACCACCCAGGTACTGTTTGTGTTTCCCTCCTGCCCTCTGCCACCAGAGTGAGTGATTTTTTGAGGCCAGTGACTATTTGAAGCATCTTTATATTCCCAATGCCTTCGTTTTGTGTCCAAACTAGGCATCCCACACGTGTCCACATGAATGAGCGAATGACGCTCTGTGATAACTTTGTGGAATACTCAGGAATTAGCACAGCTTTGCTGGGCTTGGCCACTGGAGGGCAGTGGATCCCACTTTTCTGACACTGGGCTGAGGTAGCCAAAAGCTTTCTCCCCTAAGGGTGGTGGCGGACACCACCACTCATTCAGCGAGCATCGCTGAGCACCTGCGCTGCGCTGCGCCGTGCAGGGCACTGGGTCACGTCCACAACAAAGTAGACAAAAAACCCGGCCTTCTCCTTCTAGGTGCTTATTCAAGGGAAAGGAAGGCTTCTGGCCCCCACAAGACCCATGTAAGAATATTCATAGCAGCTTCATTCATACAGACAAAAATAGAAACAGCCCTGGTGGCCATTAACAGGAGAGCAGCTATTCATACCGTGGAACAGCACTGAGCAGGAAATGGGAATGTACTACTGAGAAATGTAACCACGTGGAAGAATCTCAGAACCCATTCAGCTGGACAAAAGAAGCCAAAGACCAGAAAAAAAAATACATACTGTACGATTCCATTTATATGGAGTTAAAAATAGGCAAAGCTAATCTATGGCAATAGAAATGAGAACAGAGTTTGCCTGTGGCGGGAGGTTGGCTGGGCATGGGCATACTCTGCTGGGGGGTGGAAGCAGCCTCTGTCTGGACTGAGACAGTTTTTGCCGTAAATGTGGGTACTTACCGCAGCTTGCAGAGCTGTGCACGTATGTGCGGTTTACTATGTGTAAATTATGCCTTTCAGAAATCCCTTTCTTAGTTTAAATTCCGGTGGGCAGAAACACGATAAATTGAAAACAATAGGTATTTGTTAGAATGTGATAAGTGTACAGATAAAAATAAAGTAGGAAGGAAGGAATTGAATATGCCGTGTTGGCAAGGCTGGGAACAGGAGGCAGGTTTTAAACAAGGTGGCGAGCCAGGGTCATGCTGACGAGATGACATTTGGGCAAAGTCCTGAAGGAGGGGAGGAGGTGAGCCATGAGGTTAGTTTTTAATAGTTAACACTCAAATTCTCCCAGAAAAGGAGTCCTCGCTAGTAACTCCCCACATACCCAGGCACCGTCGCCACGTCTCGCTCCTGGGCCGTTGTGGAGCACGTCCATGCTCCCAGTTCCCGGGAGGCTTCGTTCTTCACCTCTTATCTGACTCTTCGCGTGTGACATCAGCTCTGCCCATCCTGTTCTTCCCTGTCTGACCAGGCGTTGAGGCCAAAGGTGAAACTGGACACACTTCCATCATAGTGGGGGTTTTCATTACTGTCTCAAGAAGACATTCCTTTGATTTTTTGAATATGAACTTTATATTGAATTATAACATACACTTATAAAAGTGCATCTGTTATACATGCCCAGCTTGATGAATTTCCCCGAAATAACCAGCGCCCACATCAAGACATGGAATGTTTGTAGGACTTCAGAGGTCCTCTTGTGTTCCCCTCCAGTCCCTACCCCTGTCCTCTCCCTGCCTGCCCCTGCAAGGGTAACTACTGCACTGACTTCTAACACCTCGATTGGCTTTGCCTATTTCTAAACTTTATCTAAATTGAATCATACACTAAGAATTTTCCATTTTAATGCTGTTGGCTTGGAGGGAATTGGGGTTGGGGTTGATGCTGAATTTTTAGCAGCCACTATTTGGGAATCTAACCCTTTCCTCAAGATGCCTCCTGGCCCCATCTTCACAGACGAGGCGGCCTCGTGTGATAGGCAGTTGAAGAATATTGAGGCTCTTCCCAGCAACAGACGTGTGTAGAGAAAGCCCAGCCAGAGTTGCGAACCAAGCTGCTTTAAGCTGACCCTTGAGAACAGTGTGTGTGTGTGTGTGTGTGTGTGTGTGTGTGTGTGTGTGTGTGTGTTACGACGTCCAGTGCTGGATTTCCTGTTAGGATAGGAGGTGAGTTCTCCAAGGGCAAGTTGTGGCTTGTCATCTCTGGCTCTAGAAAGCTTAGCCCACTCCTCTCCTGGGCGGTGAGTTGAGTGGTGTGCAGCACTCTCTTCCTCTCATCTGACTCCAGGAGTGAGAAATCATAGCAGAGGAGGTGGTGAGATAGCCAACATATTCAAGATATTCGAGCCTAGATGGGGAGCCTCTGTGAGCAGCTGACATTGACACAGGGGGCCCAGGACCCTCCCAGAGCCTGTTTACATCCAGCGTCTTGGTGACATGCTGCCCATCACTGAGGGAGGTCTTTGGACCTAGAAGGTCCATGTGTGCTGGACCTTACTCTTCCTTTGCCCCGTCACCTCAATACGCGTAGTTTGGGCTCGTGTAATCTGGGGTCCTATATCCAGAGCAAAGACTGAAGCAGTGGCAACTAATGTTTGCTAAACAAAAGTAATACAGAAACCTAAGGGAAATAGAGAAAAGTTGGTGGCATATTGGTTTTACCCGGGTATCTTGACACGTACACCCAGGCTACCCGACAGTGAGCGGCCGGAGTTCACGTGTTGCTCCAAGTCAGTGGTCGCCACCCCGACTGACAGGCGCGGTGTCAGGAAGGGCTGTATGGCCAACTCCTACCTGCATCTTCTCAGCAGAACACCTCCTCCGACAGTCGGAACACGGGCCCCATCAAACAGAACCGCCGCCCAGGGCTCTCTCCTCCTTGGGAGCCTCAGAATAAGTCTTCCCTCCAGCCGTCTCTCCGGAGCGAACATCTCCTCCTCAGAGACCAACTCTCCTTTCTTTGTCGGGTGGTTTGGCCTCCCCTGGTCTAACCGAGCGGCCTCTGTGCCCTCTCTACGCTTTATGGTCTGCGGTGGTGTCGTCACCTTGGCTGCTGCCATCAGGTACTTGCCTGAAAATACCAGATGAATTACTCCCAACAATACCTTTATATAGCACTAGAACCACTGAAAAATTATCACATAGGTGTGATTAGATAGATTCCTTAACACTTTTCTTAAAACTTTCTGGATGAAACGTTTAAGTTTCTGTTTTATGGAGTTCTTTATGGTCAAAAAGATTTTTTTCTTTTTCTCAGTTTACTTTTGTGATCAGAAAATATTATGCAAGGTATTCTTATGAGTCCAACTTTAAAAATAAAATAAAAACAAAGGCATGAATCAGGTAAACCAGAAGCTTTTAGAAAATAGAAAGGCCATCTGCAGCAGAGGCTGAATCATTCTGACCTACCAAATCACAAAATCTAGAAATTGTCCTGGGATCACAGATGGTTCCTGGGAAATGCCTTAGAGCAGTGAATAGACAAGTTACTCTCATCAGTTTAGGCAAAAACAATTCTTCCCAAGGCTGTTGGGGAGTTTTTGAGGCATATATCAAGCTGATTTTAGGCCCAGGACTCAAGAGTTCTCAGAAAAATAAACAGTTGACTGGAGCCGCCACTCAAGTACATTTTATCAGCTAATAAATGGGCATGTTCTTTGTCAAGCCCAGAGCGGGCAATTTGATTTTTATAAAGAGCTTTTGGGTTTCCTCTTTCAGATGCTTTGCCTCTTAAAAATAGCCATAAAATATCCCTTAAAATCTTGTTCCCTCCTGAGTCCTGGCTGCTATGTGCTCTGTCATGACAACCAAAGACGCCGTCCTCACTCGAGACTACGCTGCTGGCATGGTTTCCTGTTTCAGCTTCAATTATATGTTGAATTTCCTCAAGTGGACGCTTAATGACCCTTCGGAACAGATTGTTTATGCTGAATGCAGCCCTTCAGAGAGCATTTGATCTTCCCTTTCTTCGTGGCTTTCTGCTGGTACATGCAGCTCTCAGCTTTGACTGAATGTTTGAATTTTATCCTCCCAGCAGGCAGCAAAATAGAACTAAACTCTCCCTTCCGCTCTCTGAGATGCTGGTGAGCTATCTCACTGTCTGCGAAAACAGGGATAATGGGCAGATAGCCCCCAACTCCAGGCCCCCAGATAGAGTTCAGCACCTCATCTCTGCTTCCTGGACAGCGAAAGGTCTGGAATTGGTACAGTTACTGAGCATGGCATCTTACCAACCTATGCACTCGTGTCGCCGGTCAGATTTTCCCCTTAACACCAAAAGGCAGAAGTGGAAAACTGGAAACTGACTTACTTTCAATGTATATTTTGGGTGTAAGTATTATTGGTTAGGATTAGGTTTGGCTGCAAATAACAGAGATCCAAAATACCAGTGGCTTAAATAAGATAGAAGTGTATTTGTTCCTTTTATAGTAATAATAACAATAATAATAATGCCAGCTGACATTTACATAATGCTTATTTTATGCCACACGCTGTTGCTAGCACTTTTCATATATTAATTATTTAATCCTTACCATATCCTGTGACACTGGTGCTGATGTTGCCACTCTAACAGATGAGGAACTGAGGCACCAAAGGTGAGATCACATAGCTGTTGGGCGACAGCCAGGTTTTGAGCTCCACAGTCTGGCTCCAGAGTCTGCTCTTAACCGCATGTTATTCCGTCTGACAAATAAGCCATAGGTGGCCAGGGCTGATGTGACAGCTGTGTTCCTATTGTCCTCAGGGACTCAGGCTTTTCTCCCTTGTTGCTCTGTGGTGTGTGGTGTCCAATCCTGCTTGCATTTCCATGGCAATGTTCTGGAATCTAGAATGCCTAGGTTGGAAAAGACCCGTCAAATTATTATGGAGCTCTGGTCTTCCTTTGGGAAATGTGTATGAGACATGGCGTGGTGGTTTTCGTCTTGAGCCTTCCTTGTAGGTTTTACTTTTTTCCCCCCTGGGGCCCAAGTAGTCTGCATACTTTTTTCTTGCAACCCTATTTTCATAAAGAGGGAGCCGTGGCCTAGGATGGGTCCGTGCGAGCAGCCATGCCCACTAACAAGGAAAAGCCACCCCTTCCTGGAGCACTGTTGTGAGGCTGGTCCTAGAGAGTGGTCTGCCCAAGCCTGTGACCCAGAGTGCTGCTCAGACGGGATGATTCCTCGGGGCACTGTTTGTGGTCATGGCAGTTGGAGGCGACCCGGTTACCCATCCCCGGGGGAAAGGGTCCATAAAGCGTGGTGGGAGCACACCACACAGCAACACAGACCTTAGAAATGGGAGGCGGATAGCCCAGTGTCATTTACCTGGATCATATGTGTGTGTATATCCATCCAAAAAATATGTATAATGTTTAAGGTAGGAAAAAAAAGAAAATGATATTTCCTGGAAGAATTTTTAAAAAAATGTGATTTCTCAAATGGACCTTTATATGTTATCTGAATTTTTAGTTTCTCTAAGCTTAGTGTTATTTTACAAAATCTTTATTCTTTTTTGGTGATGAAAAGCAAGTGTAGTCGATTGTGGCTGTTTTTTCCTAAAATAATGTGCATTTTTTCCTGACTATAAAAATTATGCTTATTGTAGAAATTTTTAAAAGTCCAATAAAGCTTAAAGAAAATAAAATCCTTTATTCCTACCACCTGGTGAATAAACACTGTAAACCCTGTGAAATTTTGTCTTTCCCCTGTGCTTATATAAACACATATAAATATTGTGTGTACAGTAGTTGAAAGTATATCATAATAATTCTGTACCTTGCTCTTTTCCCCTTAACACTGTGACATGCTATTTCATGTCATTACAAATTCCTAATAAACTTCATCTAAAATAACCATATTGTACCTACTGTGTGCCAGGCACTGTGATTAGCACTTAAGATGTATATATCAACTGCGGCTGTACTTCAACTTGGAGTTTTAGGTCATTTTCAGGGTCATGGCTTTTCTGACAAAGCAACCCACCCCCCTCAAAAAGGCTTTTTTTTTCTTTTTTTTAACAGCCTTTGATGTCCATAAAAAATGGCTCTTTAAACAGGATGAGAATCTGAGAGTTGTTACATGTTGTCACAAGGAGGTTCAGATATAAGTCTTAGTAATAATTCTTAAAAATGAAAAGGCTAGGCTCTGAATACATTTTGTCAGATGACTGTGTCTCTCTGTTGCACAAACTGCAGGGAACAACCTGTTTTTAAAACAGGGCTTGTGGGTCTAAGGAGAAAAGCTATCTTTGGTGCAGAACTCCAGGGCCTGACTGTTTGTTTCTATGTGTGGCCTCTGACAGGCATGCGGTGGCTGGTCCTGTTGGGCAAGGAGAGTCCTTCTTTCTACTTGACGTCTTTGTGGCAGGAGGGGAGAGCTAAACAAGGGCCTTTTCCTTGAGGTTTCTTGAGGGCCGCTAACACTCTCCTCACTGGCATCTCAGACCAGATGGCTCCTGGCTCCTGTTACTCAGCGTGGGGTTTCCCTGAGAAGCCAGTAGATAGTCCTCTTTAAAAAAGATTCCATAGCTAAATATGCTTGGGTAAGCTTGGGAAATGCTGGATAAACAAAGTTAAGCGGATTTACTTAATGCAGAATTTCTTATAACTTCCCAAATCCTTTTGTATGCTATAATCTGTGAATCTCCACGATGGGCATACGTAACACAACGTTTCTCAGCCATATTTGTCCATGGAACCCCTTTCTTCTTGAGTCTCCCATAGGATTGATGTTTTGCAGAGCCCATCTCAGGAAATACCAGCTTGGTGGAATTATGTTCTAGAAGCACCCACAGGCGTAGTTAATCTTCTTTCACACGCATGCCTTCAATTCTGAGAGGCGAGACCATTATCTGCCTTGTAGGAATTTGAGGGTCCATCTTTGAAATGAACTCTGGGGGCTCCTTGATCCCAGCTGTTCTTACTATGTAGAAGTGTGAGCATGCGACAGCTCACTGAAATGAAATGGAAGGTTTCCAGACCATCTCCAGGAAGCTGGGTACAGCTCATTGAACATGAGGCCTGAAGTATCATTTTCTAAACCCAAAGGAACAAATGCGGAGGAAGAGAAAGATATGTTGGATCCAATGGGATTGGTGTGAGAAATGTCCTGTTGGTGTTGTAATGAGATCCTCAAGAACTTGCCTGTGACATTTGTCCACCTGACTGGGAGAGTAGAGAGGCAGGTCCTTGTTCCTTGACATCAGGTTAGCCTGATTCTCTCCTGGCCTTAAGGACCCTGTTGAAGACACTAGACTCTATCTTTTCTCTCTGCATTTGTAGACAAGACCCCTGGAATTTCTCCACCTTTTGTTTTACAGAAGAGGATGTGGAGAACTTCGACGTGACCAACTTGTCTCAGGACATGCTGCGAAGCATTGAGGCCGACAGCTTTTGGTGCATGAGCAAGCTGCTGGACGGGATCCAGGTGAGCTGCTTCCACCCTCAAGGCCCCGTGGTCCGGGCTCCCTGCAGGCTTCCGTTTCCTTATTGCTCTTCTGTGTCAGGCAGGGCCACCCACTACTGTGGCTCTGCCTCCTTTTGGTCTCTTCATTAGCTTTACAGCTTTCGGACAGCGATGATCTGGTGTCCCTCGACAAAATCTCCACATTGCCCTGGCTTTGTCATCAGAGCAGGCCCCTCCTTTCTGCTGTGCACCCTGAGCCATGTGGGCTTGGCTTCCATAACATGGGACTCCCCTAGGCTTTCCCCACACTCTGTTGTCCTGTAGAGTCCTTCGTTTCCCAGAACACGGTCACTGGCCATTGGCATTGGGTTTGGAAGACAGCCTGTGCCTTTAAACACATCTCAGTGAACGTGAGGGGCGATGGCACAACTGTTTGGAGTCCCTCTTCATCCTGGGCTCTGTGTCATTTGCAGGATAACTACACTTTCGCACAACCAGGGATCCAGAAGAAGGTCAAGGCACTGGAAGAGCTTGTGAGCCGGATCGATGGTAGGTTCAGAGGGAGTGGAGTTCCTCGCAGTGGCACGGTCCGATTCTCAGATGGGCCAGTTACTCTCGTGGGTCCTCTCCTCAGCCCCTTCCTAGCCAGGGCCCTCTCCAGCGCACTGAGCGCTGCCGGCAGCACCAGCACACTTCCTCGTCACATCTCAGCGGGAAGGCGGGGTGGGGATGCTGCTGCCGTCTCAAGTTCTTCTTTCCCCTTGGTTTCCTGCTTCCAAGTTCTGTCACTTCTGTCAGCATCTCTCCTCAGTTCACTCCTCCATTTCTCTAGCCACAGCTTGGGTACAGCCATGCCTAGACTTCTGCAGCTTCCTCCTAGAAGGACTTGCCTCCTCCATATTCTTTCCTCTTCCAGACTATCTGTCATGCAGCTGCATCTTCCTAAAGCACTGCTCTGGTCAGGTCCCTCCTCTGCTCTCACACCTCCTGCAGCTCTCCATTGCTTAGCCTCAGATCGGTAGTCGGCCTTGTCCTTCATGTGATGATGGCACTCAGAGCTCCCGGGCTGGGTCCTGGGTCCTGGGTCCTGGGTCCTCCAGTCTGTCTGATACTGTGGCAGGACTTTCTGTCTCTCCCTGTGACTCTTTTGTGCTGGGGAGATTGAGATGCGGCTCTTCCTGAAGCGGATGTCGTTGAGCAACAGGAGCCTTACAGGAATTCTTTGGCTTTGGCCTGGAATCATGGAATGTTGGAACTGAAAGGCAACTTGATTCTTCACCACCTTTTGGAAAAAAAAAAGGAAACAAATAAAAATAAAAAAATAAAAGGCAACTAGGGAAGCTCTAGAGGGAAAAACTGAGGCCCAGGGAGAGAAGTCAGCATTAAGTGTCACGTGGAGTGCACGGAACTGACGGCGAGGTTGTCTCACGGGGGCATCTCCAGCACCCGTGCGTGGCGGCCGCGTCCTCAGGACCCTGCCTGCTACCACACCACTGACCAGTGTCACGTCCTGGTTTTCCTCCTCACAGGTTTCTACTCCACCCAAGCAAAGCCTTTATCCCCCCACCCCATCCCCCCCACAGAAGCTGTCTGTCTTTCTCTCTCCTTTCCCAGGTTCTCTTCACAAAAACCTTCCTTGACCTGTCCACTCACTCGGCTTCCTTTATGACTTTGGGATTCAATCTTGCAATCTCATTTTTCCGTTCACAGCTGTTTCACACAGGTCACGTGTGGGATATTTTTTCTCTGTGTCTTGTCACCCTGGCCCAGCTGTCACCCCCACGGTGCAGGCCACCGGCGTCCCTCACCTAGAGCCCATGTGGGTGCTGCTGCCCTCTCCTGGGCCAAGCCGGCGCCGGGGGCTGGTCATCAGTCAGGTTCCAGAGGGCAGACGCTGTGGTTTCTGCCACCGTCTGTCCTATGGTTGTTTTTTCTGCCCTTACAAATACCAGATAAATAAATCTTTAGTACTTTAGGATGGTAGACTTTTAAATATATATATATATATACATATATATATATATATATATATATATAGTTTCTTTGCCTTATAGAAAGAATACCTTCTTATTACAAAAATTTAAACAATTCAGAAAAACATGAAATTAAAAGTAGAAATCCTCCCCATTCCTTAAATTCTACTCCCCAGAAAAAACCATTGTTCATAGTTCTTCTTTCAAGCACTGTGTTAAATATTTACCACACGCCAGGTGTCCTTGTAAGCACTTCATTTGTATTTTCTCATTTTATCTTCCTGAAAACCCTCGGAGGCCTGAATGATTATCCTCATTTTATGGATTAGGAAGCTAAGGAGGACCGTGATTTAAAAAAACAATCCTTTTAAGCATTACCTGAAGGGCTGTCAGGTAGAGCAGGAGTCAGGTGTGTTTGGACCTGGCCCAGAAGGCCACACGGACACCAGAGGGCGATGTAGGTGGTGGCTGGTCTCTGCTGGATGTGACGAAGCGCTTCCTGGTGAGTCACTTCACACATCAGTGGAAAAGGCCGCCCTGGAGCAGCTCGGTGAGCCCCTCCCGGCAGGCAGCGGTTAAGTCCCTGCTGGCTGGCCGTCTGTCGGGGATGCTGAAGAAGAGCTCCCCACTGGAAGCGGATGGCCAAGGTGACCTCCAAGGTTCACTTCCATCCCGGCTCCTTCTCCGATGAGTAATAAGGTCAAACAGCCAAACGATGAGGCCGGAGCAGCCCTGCGAAGGAAGAGGGGACCCAGAACATTGCTGTGGGGTGTTGAAATAGTTGTACGTGCTGGGCTGAGCTGATGGAATCAAGCAGCGGCCTGTCTGCCCCCTCTGTCTGGAGGGGGTGATAAGAAGTGGAATCTGCCCTTTTGGTTCCTGTGACCCTTTCAGAGTCCAATCCCCTAGCTTGTGCCCCTGGGGCCAGTGACGCTTCCTGTTTCAGAGCAGGTACATAATCACTTCAGGAGGTATGAGGTCGAATACCTGCAGTTTGCCTTTCGTTGGATGAACAACCTGCTTATGCGGGAGCTTCCTCTTCGCTGCACCATCCGCCTGTGGGACACGTACCAGGTATGAAGGGATCCGCTGACCTCTCCACACTACGCTGCCCTGGGGACCCAGCTCCTGCCCTGGTATAGAGTGTGGCCGCTCGGAAGTTCCCCCCACCTCCTCTCTACCACTGTGTCTGCCTTAGCCTCAGGGGCAGAGGCTTTGCCAAATCTTCCCATGCTTCTGTGCGCCCGGCCGTGAAGGGGTATGGTACTGCTCTCCCAGCCTCCAGAGGGATTGGGACTGAGAGGACCAGAGCTGGATCCTGGTCAGGGGTTGGAGACCTAACTCTGTTCTTTGCTTCCCAGTCTGAACCAGAAGGGTTCTCCCACTTTCATCTGTACGTGTGTGCAGCCTTCTTGGTCAAGTGGAGGAAAGAGATCTTGGATGAGGAAGATTTCCAGGTGAGTGGCCAAGAGCTCAGCCTGGGCTGGGAATGAACATCAGAATGGGAGTCAGCCCTTAGAGGAGCTCTGCAAACAGAAGGTGCCACAGCAGGGAATAGGAATAGGAAGGGTGCTTGGAAGAGGTTGCCCCTTCCAGTTGGCAGGAAGTCAGTGGGGCCCAGAGTTCTTTGGTACAAAAGGGCCTTTGTGCAGCAGGGCTGCAGAGTGCCTGGGCAGGCCCGAGGGAGCTTTCGTTCATTCGCTGACAAGCATTTGTTGAATGCCGGCCTGTGCGAGGCACTGGTCGAAGGCGTAGGATGTATCAGGAAGTGAAACAGACAGAGGTCTCTGTTCTCCGTACAGCTTACATATGAGTTGGGGGAGACATACAATAAACAAAAGCACAGCAAATAGTAAATTTAAAAGAATGTTAAAGGTGATCAGAAATATATTTTTTAAAAGTAGAGCAGGGTAAAGGGCTTATTAGGTGGTAGAGAATGGGCAGTTTTCGGTTTCAAGTAAAGCAGTCAGGATAGGCTCACTGAGAAGGTGACACTTGAGCAAAGGCTGGAGGAGGCTGAGGGCACAGGCCACGCGGACATCTGGGGGAAGAGCGTCTGGGCAGAGGGAGCAGCCCATGCCAAGGGCTTAGGCAGTGACATGGCCAGGCTGATGAGGGGATCATGACGGTGATCAACGTGGCCTGGAGCAAAGTGATCCAGCGGAAGGAAGAGGTGAGGTCGCAGAAGTCACAGGGACCCAGATCACAGAGCACTTTGTAGCCCTTGTAAGGAGTCTGGCTTTTACTGGGTGGGAGGAGATCTACAAGAGAGGCTTGAGCAGAGGAGGGACACGATGGGACTTAGGTTGTAACAGGATTGCTCTGGCTTCTGTGCAGACGTTAGACGGCAGGTGTGGGCAAGGGTGGAAGCAGAGAGCCGCCCAGGATGCTGTTGTAGTCTTCCAGGGGAGACCCGAGGGTGGCTTGCACCTGGGTGGTGACAGTGGAGGTGTGAGAAGCGGCCAGATTTTGGATCTATTTTGTAAGCAGAGCCAACAGGATTTCTTGACAAAGTGGATGTAGAGTATGACAGGAAGGGATGAGTCTGGATGGCTGTACAGTTTATGGAGAAGGCTGTAGGAGGAGCAGGTTTTTGGAGGAAAATCAGGGGTTGGTTTGGGCGTGTTGAATTTGAAATGCCATTGGACATCCAAATGTAGACGAGGCAAACCAATGTAATGAGTCTGGAGTTCAAAAGAGAGGTCTGGACTGGACCTATACATTTAGGAGCCTTTGGCTAGATGCTCCTTAAAGCCAGGACTCTGGATGAGACCCCTGAGGAAGTGAGTGTAGACAGAGAAGAGGACCAGGGCCCGATCCCTGGCACACTCCCACGTGAAGGCGCCAGAGAACAGAGGAGGCTGAGAGGGGACAACCCCTGAGAGTACAGCGTCCTGGACACCCTGGGTGGGAGTGCTGCTGAGTCCCTCTGAGAAAGCTCCGGAAGGGCCTGTGTTAGCTGGTGGGTGGGGGAACAAGGATTGAGGAGAGAGATTGCTCAGCTCTGTGGTCTTCAGAGGGAATAGCCTGAAGGCTGTTTGTGGTCACTGTCTGGGGGTGGGAGTTGGGGGCTTTTGTTTTTACACTTTGTACATTTTTGAACTGAGGGGTTTGTTTGTTTGTTTTTAATGGGTATATATTTCTTTTAAAAACAGGGGAAAAAAGCCAGAGAAGGTTGAATGTTTTTCTGAGTTCTGACTGATAACATAGGTGTTCTCAAGAGCAATGGCATCTCTGTGGCCCTGAGCAATCCCACTCTGTAATTGGTGTTAGGTAGTAACAGAATAGAAGCCTGTTCAGCAGACGATGGGTGACCAGGGCCCACCTTGCCCAAGTGAGGGCTGTGGAAGAAGAGGGAGAGTGGATGGGTTGACCTCCGTGAGGAGACGCTAGTTGTGGTGCCGCGGCTGCGGGCTGCTGATTAAGAACCACGGCCGTGCCAACAAGCAGCATGTGTGACATCCTAGGACAGATGAGGCCCCGGGGCTGGAGTGGCTGTGTGCCGGGCGAGCTATCGATTTTGATAACGTGGCTGAGGGGTGCAGGATATGGGGAGCAGAAGTCTAATTTAGTTATCACAAGCCAGGCCAGAGAGCCTCGCCACGTGTGATCAGAGTGCTTCCCACGTTAGCTCGGGGAGCTGGAGGTGACTCCTGGAACAGCTTTTAACAATTCATGGTCTCGGCACAGCAGAGGACGATACTCTGTAACTTTACAACTGTGTTAACCATGGAGGGGTTCTGTACTGGGCAGCATGTTTGATCATCTGATGGGTTTGAGGTCTTTTGGTGATAACCCACAGAACAATGCTGGGGCTGTCTGCTGCTGTGTGGACACCTCAGTTAATCCTACTCATGAGGGAGTCTGACCTCTTTTAGACAAAATAGAATGGGGCGATTAAACTGGATAATCTGCAAAGTTCCTCCCACCCCCCACAGTTCTGAAATTCTGTGAATAATAAAAGGACAAATGTGCCTGGCTGTGGTAGGCTGAACAGTGTCCTTTAGAGACAGAGGCCGTGGCAGGGGTGTGAGGAACAGGGCGCAGGACCATCGTGTAGGGAGCGAGCTATTGGACACGACCTTTGCGGAGAAAGTAGGCACGTGCGTCCTCCCTGCCAAAATGCTGCTTATAATTAACTTACTGGGAAGGAAGCTCTGTAAACGAACACAGGTATGGTAGAAAGCCAAACAGGCGTAGCCTGGGAGAGAAGTTTCAGGACTGAAAGCTGCAGTAAGTGACTCAAAGAAAAACCAAGTGAACTGGTTGCAGAAATAAAAGTGGGCGTTGTGGCAATTTCAGCCACTTGTTACCCTTAAAGAGAAGGGAAGAAGAGCCAGACGTAAGGGGAGCCAGCCAGTGAAGGGGTTCCAGAGGGGAAGCAGCCACCTTCTTACCAAAACTGAGGACTGTGCAGAATAGCACAGTGGTTAAACCATGGTCTTTGGAGCTGGACTGCCTGGGGTCAAATCCTAGCTCTGCCACTTTTCAGGCATGCAGCTGTAAGCAAGTAACTTGGCACTCTCTGTGCCTCAGTTTTCCTATCTATAAAATGAGGATAATAGTACCTACCTCCTAGGGCTGTTAGAAGATTACACAAATTATGCATGCGAAGCAATTAGAATGGTATACTTGACAAATAGCCCTCAAAACAGTGAGCTTATTATCATTAATATTATTACTACCTGCAATGTACTCCTGAGTCCAGGGAGCAGTGAAGACAGAACTTAAAAAACCCAAGTTTCTAATTAGGTAGTTTTAACTGAATGAGTAGACCATGCTAGGTTTATCCGGGGTGAAACTGCCGAGCTGGATGAACAAACGGGGCTGGAGAGGGGGCATCGAGTGTGCAGGGCAAAGGACAGGGTCCCAGCTGTGGGGAAAGGAAGGATTCCTGCTTCTCCCTGGCCAAGCAGTTGTCTGGGGCCACTGGCTGGGAGAGGGAACCAAAAACTGATGAAGGATCACGTTAAGAGGCACATGTGTGCACAGTGCTTTAGGGGCAGGATGGCTGCGTCATTGGGGACCTGAGGGCTGCTTGAAATGAGAGCTTCTAGCAGAGCTGGACCAACGCTCTTCATGGTAGCAGGGGCCCTCGACCATTCTGGCCCTCAGCCTTGGCTGGTGTAATAGAATTGATGATAATGTTAGATTGAATGCATTTGTGTTTGTAGGTCAAAATATTTGAATATTGGCAGTTTCATAAGGTTTGATCTAATAAAAGCTCATTCTTAGCACTCTTAATATGCAGGCACTATTCTAAATGTTTATCTGTGTTAACTCATTTAATTCTTGCCATAGTACTATAAGGCCCCCATAATTAATGCCCCCATTTTACAAATGGGGAAACTGAGTCATGGTGAGTATATATATATACTCACTATATATATATATATATAACTAGGCCCAGTCACCCAGGGAGTGAGTGGTGGAAACCCAGAATCCACTTGCTGAACCGTTGTGCTTTGCTGCCTCTCTGCCTGGGGCCTGGCTGGGGCGTCCTGGAACCCTGAGCTACACCCCCACTGTGGCGGTCACAGGCCAGGATCTGCTTACTCCCCACCCGCCTCCCCCTCACTGGAGGCTGCTGACAGGCGTTCTCCTCACAAAGAAACGTTTAACAAAAAAATTGGCTGTCTTGGCCGGCGCGGTGGCTCACGCCTATAATCCTAGCACTCTGGAAGGCCGAAGCGGGCACATTGGCTGAGCTCAGGAGTTCGAGACCAGCCTGAGCAAGAGCGAGACCCCGTCTCTACTAAAAAAAAATAGAAAGAATTAGCTGGGCAACTAAGAATATCTATAGAAAAAATTAGCCGGGCATGGTGGCGCATGCCTGTAGTCCCAGCTACTCGGGAGGCTGAGGCAGGAGGATCACTTGAGGTTAGGAGTTCGAGACCAGCCTGAGCAAGAGTGAGACCCTGTCTCTACAAAAAATAGAAAAATTAGCTGGGAGTGGTGATATATACCTGCAGTCCCAGCTGCTCGGGAGGCTGAAGCAGGAGGATCGCTTGAGGTCGCAGTGAGCTATGATGACACCACTGCACTCTAGCCTGGGCGACAGAGTGAGATCCTGTCTAAATAAAAAATAAATACATACATACATAAAAAGGGAAATGACAAAGGAGTCAGTGGGACCAGCTAATTACTCCAACCTGAAGTATCAGCTGGTCTTCTATCTTAGAGAAGAAAACCTTGGAGAGATTCCCACTTTGAAGGTTTCTTTTGTAGGAAACCTTCCTAACCTTCCTGTTAGGAAACCCTAACAGGTCAGGGCTATTAAATAAAATAGTGCTAAGCCCGTGGGATGTTCCAGGCCGAAATACCAAACTAAATGTAAATAAATTCCTTGAACCAGATGGCATCCACCCACCACTTCTGCGGGAACTCAAGGGTGCAACTGTGGAACATTGCCCAAATGCCGGCCCTGTCTTTGCAGACATTTGGTGAATTGCCAGTTTGAATCCCGCCCATAGGAAGGGTTGGAGGGAGCCCTGGGAACAGAAGATCTCTCTCCAAAACAAGCTGGTGTGAGAAAGGGCACGATTCCTAGACATGTGAACAAAAACAAGCCATTGAGGGAAATGCTCTACAGCTTTCTCTGGGAGGAAAGCTTGCCAAATGGCGCTGGAGAAACCAACGAATAAAAGTTTGACTCTCAAAAGTTTATATGCAAGAGAATGTTTTCAGAAAGTTGAATTGGGACCAGGGAAAATGTTTTGCTATCTCACTGATTCTCAAAACAGGAGAGGTTTATTTTAAAGTACTTATTTGACCAGGGAAGTATTTTTACGTGCCTGAATACACTTTACATTTGAGAAGAGTGTTCCAGTATTGAAGAGTGATTCTACGTGCAATATCTTATTTAATAGTGTATATTTTATGTTCTTTGCTGTTAATACATCCTATCTTTGGTTGTGCTGGCCCTTATTGCCAGGTAAAATTAATCAGCTCTCGGTCACTGGCTGGGCTGCTCTGGTGCGCAGGAGGGGAGAGAAGAGGGGATGAGGAGGAGGCCACGGTGGCGACACCGATAGAAGTTTGTTCAAGAATTTAGATGTGACATCTGCAGCAGGTTCACCTCTCTCAGCTGTAAGGCAAACTGGATACTTCATAAGAATGGTCATCTGTTATGCACAGAGAGCCAAAATCTGTCACTGAAATTGTCTGGGTGAGCTGCCTGTTGGGTCTAGTAATGCATTAGTAGACGAAGAAGTTGAGAAAGAAGGCTGGCATATTCTTTGGATGACTTGGCAAAGTGTGACACCAGTATGGCATCAAGCCCTACTATGATTCTAAGGACTTCATGACCAAATAAAAATGAACAAAAAAATTTACTCAGTTCTTCAATCAAGCAGCCTCTTCTATGACACTTTTCTTTTTGTTCCTTCTACTTTATGCCCCACTTCTCACTCCAGGGCAGACAGTATATAGTATAGTGGTTATGAGCACTGGCTCTTGAACCGGATTGTCTGGGTTCAATTCCCAACCCAGCACTAATCCGTGACCTTGGGCAAG
The DNA here is from genome assembly GCA_004363605.1 of Indri indri. NCBI lineage: Eukaryota > Metazoa > Chordata > Mammalia > Primates > Indriidae > Indri > Indri indri. The sequence continues at coordinate 17,694 of RJWJ010010273.1, forward strand.
TTCCTCAACCTCTGTGCCTCAATTTCCTCATCTGTAAAATGGAGGTAATAATATGTATCTCACAGAGTTAATGTGAGGATTAAATGAACTAATATAAAGTGTATGTAAAACATTTAGAGCCCTGTCTGGCATGTCGTAGATGCTCAATAGAAGGTAATTGCCACTATCATCCTTGATGTTCTCCTTCCTCCTCCATTCTTCCCTCTGTTGGGCATTCTCTAACGAGTTTTCCTTGTACCTGTCCCTTGTCAAAGTCGCTGCTTATTACCTACCGTTCCTTCTTCATTAATCCCTTTCTAATTGTTTTTTTCCACCCCTCACTTATGACTTGAATTCCTTCTCTGCCACATTGCGTTTTCCTTTGTGGATGTGTAGATTCTCAGCAGGTAACTGTGCCTGGCCCTTTTTTGCTATTTCGGGCATCTCCAGCTTTCTTCTGTGAAAGGCGATTGCGTTTTTTCCATTAATTGGGAACCTGTCCCCGATGCTTGCCCTACAAGCTGTCTTCTCCCAGCTGCAGTATCTCATCTGACTGCGTGACGTGCCTAATGCTCCCATGAACCCGCTTTGTAACCTGTCTTCAGTCACTCCCTGCCCTGGAGTGCCTCTTCTCTACCCCTAGATGAAAGCTCCTGATTTGCGATTAACACCTTTGTCCCCCAGACATGACTATTCAGTTTCTACTTTTTAATCCACTGGGCAGGGTTTCCCATTGTTGCAGCACTATGATGGGCGGTGGGATGGGGCCAGGGCTGAAAGTGGTGGCAGTTTCTAGGCATAGCCACCAGGTGGCAGAGTGGTTCCTTAGAGCCAAACCTCTCTGGGGGAAGTGGGAGGTTAACTTGTCCAGGGGTATTATTATTTGAAGCTTCTGGGAGGTTTCTGTTAAGGCTAGAATAATTGGAAATTATAGGTGTATCCCATCTCAGCAAAGAATATTATTCTCTTCTAGAGAGCTCAGCCCTTTTTTGGCTATTTTTGTTTGTTATCAATTATGCAAGTATATGTAACCATTACAGAAAAAATTAGAAAATTCCAATAAGAAAAAAAAAATTTGTGGCTGGGTGTGATGGCTCATGCCTGTAATTTTAGCACTCCGGGAGGCCAAGGTGGGAGGATCGCTTGAGGTCAGGAGTTCGAGACCAGCCTGAGCGAGAGCGAGACCCCATCTCTACTAAAAATAGAAAAAATTAGCCAGGCATGGTGATGCACTCCTGTAGTCCCAGCTATTTGGGAGGCTGAGGCAGGAAGATCACTTGAGCCCAGGAGTTGGATGTTGCTGTGAGCTAGGCTGATGCCATGGCACTCTAGCCCAGGAGACAGAGCAAGACTCTGTCTTAAAAAAAAAAAAAAAGGTACCTGAAATCTTACCACACAGAGATAAATATTACAAATTCCTTTTTTCCCCCCTTGAGACAGAGTTTCACTCTGTTGCCCAGGCTAGAGTGCAGTGGTGTCATCATAGTTCACAGCAACCTCAAACTCCTGGGCTCAAGTGATCCTCCTGCCTCAGCCTCCTGAGTACCTGGAACTACAGGCACCTACCACGATGCCCAGCTAGTTTTTCTATTTTTAGTAGAGACAGGGTCTCAGTCTTGCTCAGGCTGGTCTTGAACTCCTGAGCTCAAGCAGTCCTCCCATCTTAGTCTCCTAGAGCGCTAGGATTACAGGCATGAGCTACCACACCCAGCTTATCACAAATTTCTTTTAAATATATTTTAATTAGGACCAAGCAGTCATGGTAGCTCAGGTCTGTAATTCTAGCACTTTGAGAAGTTGAAGCAAGAGGATCGTTTGAGGCCAGGAGTTTGAGAGCAGCCTGGGCAACATAGCAAGACCTTGTCTCTCCAAAAAATTAGCCAGGCATGGTGTGTGCACCTGCAGTCCTTGCTGTTCAGGAGATTGAGGTGGGAGGATCGCTTGAACCCAGGAGTTCAAGGCTATAGTGAGCTATGATCACACCACTGCACTCCAGCCTGGGTGAAAGAGCAAGACCTGGTCTCTAAAAACAAAAATGTATATTTTTTTATTTCTATGTATTTTATGTACTTAAAACCATTATTCTGAGAAGGAATTGGCAGACTTCTCCAGACAGCCAGAAGAGAGTGAATTTCAGCAACAATGTGTTTGGAGGGGTGTTTACCTGGAGAGTGTGGGAAAGAAGGTGGGTGCCAGCAGCAACCAGGGAAGGGGAGAGGACGGACATGCAGAGAAGCATCATGTTCTTCTGTAGGTTCACCTGCATTGTGACTTAGGCTTCCGGTTCTGTTCTCAGGCTTGGGGATCTAAGGGAAAGACATTTTAATTAGCAAACTTAGTTTTTTTAGTGAGAGTGAGTATTCAGTGCTGATGGAGGTCTGGGGAAAAGGGCATTTTTCTGGAATGTGTCTTCGGGATGAATGTTAAGTACCTTTCAAGTGTTTGTGTCCTTTGAAACAGTAATTTCATTTCTAGGAATTTAGCCCAAGTAAATAAACCAAGATATGGTTTTATGCACAAAGATATTCATTGTAATTTTATTGTAGTGGAAAACCAGAAATAATTAAATACTCAAAACAGGAGGATGTAGAGTAAATTTTGGTAGATTTTACATCATGGAAAATTCTTTGGCCATTGAAAATGTCTATCAGGAGTCTTTAACATTAGAGGAAATGCATATGATAAATGCTAAATAGATTCAAAATTATATAGAGAAAATATTTCAACTGTGTGAAATGTGCAGGAAGAGGACTAGAAGGAAATATACCAAAATGTTTAGAAATGGCTTCCTCTCGATCATGAAGTTATGGGCAATTTATTTCCAGAATTTTTACTTTTTACTAAATAGAACTTCCGCAGAGCGTGTATTACCCCCCCAAAAATGTTTCAGCACCCAATAACATACAAAGACTTTCTCCGAAAAGGTATAGAAGAGTGAGAGAAAAGTGAAAGGCTTCCTTGCCAGAGGTAACCAGTTTACCACCTCACTGTCTACAATTTTTATATACACGTGTGCCTAGACAAATCTATTTTTTTTATATACACGTGTGCCTAGACAAATCTAAAATTTTTTCTTTTACCTTAGTAGAAGAGGTCATACTATAAAGGGATCACACTATAAAATTTTCCTACAACTTTTCTTTTTCATCCTCCTCAGAATGTGTTCTATATCTTTCTGTGTTGGTCCATGTAGACCTACTTCATTTGTTATAAATGCTGCCTTGCAGGCCAGGCGCGGGGGCTGTAATCCCAGCACTCTGGGAGGCCGAGGCGGCAGGATTGTTTGAGCTCAGGAGTTCGAGACCAGCTGATGCCACGGCACTCTAGCCCAGGCAACACAGTGAGATTCTGTCTCAAAAAAGAATAAAAAAATAAAAATAAATAAATGCTGCCTTGTATTTCATAATATGGATAATCTATGGTTTATCTAATCATTCCCATTCTGATGGACACTTCCCTGGTATCATTTTCCCCACCGTTTGAAGCAATGATGCAGTGAATACCTTTGTACATGAATGTGGCTGTTTCCCTGGGATAGGGACATAGAAGCAGAGTTGCTGAATCAAAGACTGTGCACGTTTCTAATTTTGATAGACATGGCCTGTGTTTAAGATGATATAAACTTGGCCGGGCACAGTGGCTCACGCCTGTAATCCTAGCACTCTGGGAGGCCGAGGTGGGCGGATCGTTCTGAGCTCAGGAGTTCGAGACCAGCCTGAGCAAAAGCGAGACCCCGTCTCTACCAAAAATAGAAAGAAATTAATTGGACAGCTAAAAATATATATAGAAAAAATTAGCTGGGCATGGTGGCGCATGCCTGTAGTCCCAGCTACTCGGGAGGCTGAGACAGTAGGATTGCTCAAGCCCAGGAGTTTGAGGTTGCTATGAGCTAGGCTGATGCCACGGCACTCACCCCAGGCAAGAGACTCAGACTCTGTCTCAAAAAAAAAAAAAAAAGATGATATAAACTTGTCTACTGTAACCAAGACCCCAAAATACAGTGGCTTAAAACAAGACAGTTTTTTACTTTCCTTCAGCTAGCAGTCTAAGTGTGGGCAGTCCAGGGCTAACAGGTGCCAGAATGTCAGGGACTCCACTTTCTTCCGTCTTACTGCTCTGCCATCTTCAACACAGGGCTTTAATAGCATGGTCTGAGATGACCACTTCCACCCTTCCGTTCATATCCATTTGTCTAGGAAGAAGAGAAGGAGAAGTTTAGGGCAGAATCCAGAAGTTATATCTATCATTTCTGCTCACATCCCAGACTCGGTCAGAAATTAATCGTATTGGCCACACGTAGCAGGGATGTGCCACGGGCAGCTTTGTGCCCAGCTAAGCTTCTCATGCTACAGGAAGAAATCCCGTAAAAGGTGTACGAGACTTTACACTGAGAGCACAAAATATTGCTCTTGGGTGCAGACCTTATGCATTAGCTAAAAGCATTTTTTTTTAAGCAATCACAATGTGCAAGTGGGCCATTGGCATTCTTCGCGTTACCTGCTCACATCACTCAACTGTTTTCCTGTTTTGCTGTTTGCCTTTTTTCTTTTCTTTTTTTTTTTTGAGACAGAGTCTCACTGTCTTGCCTGGGGCGAGTGCCGTGGCGTCAGCCTAGCTCACAGCAACCTCAAACTCCTGGGCTCAAGCAATCCTTCTGCCTCAGCCTCCCGAGTAGCTGGGACTACAGGCATGCACCACCATGCCCGGCTAATTTTTTTCTATATATATTTTTAGCTGTCCAATTAATTTCTTTCTATTTTTGGTAGAGATGGGGTCTCACTCTTGCTCAGGCTGGTCTCGAACTCCTGAGCTCAGGACGTTCCGCCCGCCTCGGCCTCCCAGAGTGCTAGGACTACAGGCGTTAGCCACCGCGCTCGGCCTGCCTTTTTTCTTGCTGATTTGTAGGCAGTCCTTATTAATTATATGTATTAACCTTTTGTCTTTTATAGATGTTATCAGTATTTTCTTCTTGTCAGCTTCTTGTATTTCTATCTTTGTTTTTGGTGTCTCTTGACATTGAGGTTTCAAAATTGTATGTAATCAAACCTGTAAGTCTCTTTATGGCTTCTGGATTTTGTGTCTTACAACTATTACCTTTATAATTGGGAACAATAAGAATATAGAGTTCAGAAAGAGGCCGGGCGCGGTGGCTCACACCTGTAATCCTAGCACTCTGGGAGGCCGAGGCAGGAGGATCACTCGAGGTCAGGAGTTCGAGAGCAGCCTGAGCAAGAGCGAGACCCCGTCTTTACTATAAATAGAAAGAAATTAGCCAAACAACTAAAAAAAATAGAAAAAATTAGCTGGGCATGGTGGTACGGGCCTGTAATCCCAACTACCCAGGAGGCTGAGGCAGGAGGATCGCTTGAGCCCAGGAGTTTGAGGTTGCTGTGAGATAGGCTGACACCACAGCATTCTAGCCCAGGTGAGAGAGTGAGACTCTGTCTCAAAAAAAAAAAAAATTGTAACAGAGTTCAGAAAGAGAGGCAGAGAAAGAACATGAAGCAGCAGCAGCAGCATAGATAACTAAATTACCAGGATTGCCTAAAATCACACATTCATTTTTTATTCTAGTATCCTCTTTAATAGACTATTTTTATGGAGCTGTTTCAGGGACCTGGACTTCGAAAGCTGAATAGGATTTAGATAAGTGGAGGGGAAAAGCATTCCAAGTAAAAGGAACAGCGTGAGTTAAACAGTAAATGTGTGTGAGCTGGACCTGGCTGGACGGGGGTGTACACAGGGAGCGGTGGGCAATGTGCCAGACGGGCGGAGGACAGTCTTTGGAGAGGCAGAAGGTAAACACGGTGATGCAAGTGAGCAGTGGAAGTCAGAGGAAGATGTAAATGCAAAAGGACACGTGCTATAGTCTTGTCAGTAAAGGTTGAAAAAAAAGCAAATGAAGTACCTAACAAAAGAGAAACAGTGAAGTAAATTAGGGTCCAGCCACATGATGGGATGGCTAGCATTGAGAATAATCATTTTTGAGGTTGTGTGGAAAAACATGAAAACTATAGTAAAAAAAGGATGACTAAAATGCATATTAAAAATCGTGATTACAGCTATTTAAAGAAATATGCAGGTGAGAAAATACTGAAAAGGAATACTTTGAGGGAAGTATATTTGGATGAGTGATTATTTTTCTCTCTTAAAAATCTTTATTGTTGTCATTCTCTATAACATTTTTAAAAGAGGCAGATGTCAGTGGATCCGAGACTCAGCAGAGACTTTTCAAGGCTCCCCGAGGTGCACTGGGGGCTGAGGGCTGTGTGCTGTTGGGGAGGAGGGCTGGACTCCTTGGGGTGTGTGACCGAGGAAGAAGGAGCCCCATTCCAGGCCGTGGTCTCTGCGCGAGGGCCTGCAGGTCCCTTGGTCTGCAGTCTGGAATTGTATCGGAGTCCTCTCCTGCATTCCAGGGTCTTCTCATGCTGCTACAGAACCTACCTACAATACACTGGGGCAACGAAGAGATCGGGCTGCTTCTTGCCGAGGCGTACAGACTCAAGTACATGTTTGCCGACGCCCCGAATCACTACCGCCGATAGGTGCTGTCTCCTCCGGGGACCCAGACTGCCCCCATCCCTGATGGCAATCTGATCACTGTGGCCACCGTGCGAGCCGTGGATCCCGGCCAGGAACCACTCCTGTTGTACAAAACTCACGCCCGCCGCCCAGGTCTTAACTTCTTGGTGTCCACCACTCTGTGTCTCCGGATGTGTCACTTGGACCACTGTCAGTATTCCATGCCATGCAGATGGGCCCAGGTCTGGGAGAGGACAGAAAAGGTGGTACAGGGTTGTCTGCCCCTTTAAAAGAAACTGGAAAAAAGAAGGGGAAGGCTCAGGGTCTCACTCGCATCGTCCCTGCATGGGCTGGCTGTTTCTCACCTCCAGGCCCCAGCTGATACAGTTGATTGTTGTGACATAGTTTGATTTGATCACAGGTCAAAAATGCCTTATGTTTTCAAGAGACTCCTGGCCCCTCTTCCCTCTCCCTGGTTTCCTAGCCCTTCCCCTTCCACCCTAGTCTGAGCCAGCGAGGGACAGCTTTTCAGTAAGACCGTCGCTCTGCATGGAAGAGGCACTGATGCTCAAAACCCCGGGAAGAGGCCTACACCCAAGGGCTAGGGGTTTTATTTTTCTTTTTCTCGCCAGATGTCTGTGTGTGTGGGTGTGAGTGTGTGTAAACACCCATCAGCATTTAGTCACGTCTGGATTTCTGTGTCCAAACTAGCCCCATCAGACCCGTTGGGAAGGGCCCCGGTGACCAAGGTACAAGCGTCCCTTGAGAAGGATCAGGTCAGGGGAGGGAGAAGGGGCTGCTTACCTCTCCAAACCCTTTTTCCATGATGACCCACTCCAAGATATTATGTGTAAATTGTGTTATTATGTATATGGGTAAAGATGTACAAATATGTCCTCTTTGTAGCAGATATGATTTTATATTTATAATGTGCATCAGCATGTGAAAGCAACCTGGGTCACTGGCGCAGATGACGTTGCTGGGCAGGCGGCTGCCGCGTCTCCAGGTTGGTTTCTGTGCCCGCCGTGGGGGAGCAGAGCAGGAGGCCGCTGGAGCGAGTCTGGCCGAGCAGGCGGAGCCGCTTCGACAACCCGTGGCAGCCACCTCGAGCATCACTGTCTCAGAGCCCCCGTTCTTCACACCCCTCCCAGGCCTTTCTGGAGCATCTGCCTCGCCCCCCCACCCCCGGCAGCCAACCCAGGAAGGGACTGCAGAGGCAGACAGGTCCATTCCGTGTGTGTTCAGTTCCTGCCTTTCCCCGAACCTGGGGAGAGCTTTCGTTTTTACATTTTTAAGTCAGCATCGTATTCAGGACAGAATCTGTGACTGACTACTCAGTGCCAAGGAGAGGGATGTCCTGTGTGTCCCTGGGTTTGGGGCCCTTCTCAGCGGCATTCGCTGTCCCCCATGACCACCTTTGCACCCGCGCAGCCCAGTGTTCCATTTTCGGTGTTTGGTAGTGGAGGGCTGTTGGGGGCAAGTAGCTGTCATCCTCTTGAGGAGCCAAGCAGTGTCCCCAGGGGGGTGACACCCTTGAGTCTCTCTGCCAGTGAAGCCCACACAGCACAGCAGTACGAGGTCGGTTCTCGTCCGGAGCTGTTTCTCAGGCATCCCCCCGCTTCGGTGTGCTTCAGCAGTCTCCTTCACAGAGCATGAGGGCTCGGACCCTCCCTCAGCTGGACTAATTAAAGAAAGACACTTGTGTTCCCCAAGTGGTGGTTTTATTTTTTTAGTTTTTATGTTTGTATGGGAAATTGTGGATAAAGTGAAAGAATTGTAAATAAATGGTGTATTTCCTCCTTCATCTGCGATTTCTCTCCTGTGCATTCGTGTAACCTGGAACCTAGGAGTCTCTTTTTTGTGGATTTTTCTTGCTGATCCCAGTAGGCCCGGGGAGGGGTCACACAGTGGATGAGCAGATCGAAAGGCTTCTCAAGGGCATTGGCAAACATTTACAAGCACCTGCTCTGGGAAAGACACTGTGGAAATTACAAAAATGAATCACTTTAGTCCTGATAGCTGACATTTATAGAGTACCTTACCGTGTGCCAAGCACAGTGATAAGCACTTTACATAGATTATTTCACTTATCCAAGAGGAGTGTATAATCTAATGAAGGGTAGAAAACAGGCTAGAATTTCAGTGCTGGATGAAAGCCTAGAGATATCTAATTTAACACTCTCGTTGTTCACGGAGGAAAACCCAGCTGAAGGCCAAGGCAGGCAGCATCAGGGAGCCAGAACTAGAGTGCAGGCCGCCCCCAGCTTGCCTGTTTTCCAACAAACCTTATAGAACTAAGACTAGCCCTCCACGTAGGGTCTTCATTAAGCCTGTTTTGGTTGTTGGCTGTTGGTTTTTCTCTTGGTAACCCTACTGTGAAATGTCTGAAGAAAGGTAAGTTGACTACATTTTTCATCGACCAAGGATAGATTCAGATGGTTTCTCTGTCCAGAACTTCTTCCTAGTATTTATTTGAGAGTGTTTCTTGGTTTTAGTCATTAGGAACTGTGTAAGGACTAAATTCAGCTATGTGGAACAGAAACCAAAATTAGCAGTGACTTACACAAGGTGGAAATTTACTTCTCCCTCATGTAAATGTCCCAAAGTCGGCAACCCAGGGCTGGTATGGTGATTCTGTTTCACAAAAGCCTCAGGAACCCGGACGCCTTCCCTGGGTCTTCATGGTCAAGATGGTGGCTGGTGCTCCAGCTGTTTTTACATCTACTTTCCAAGCAGCAAGGTGGATTAAAGAGGGGACAAAAAGGAAGAAGGAAACGTGCCAGCAGTGTTGTAAGGAAGCTTCCAGAGAGCCGTCCCGGAATATTTCCTCTTAAAACTCCTGGCGGAACTTAGTCCAGGCTAGGTTGCACCTGGATGCAAGGGAAGTTGGGGGGATTGGTCTACTCCAGGCAGTAATCCGCCCGGCTAAGAATCAGGATTCTGTTACTATGGAGGAAGGAAAAACAGACATTAGGATTCAGGTAACAATCTCTACAGTAGGAACGTAAGAGAAAAAGTTGGAAGTAGAGACAGGCTTTCCCATAAACATACAGTGGGGAATGTGACTTCAAAATTCAAGTGACTGTCACAATTAACTTTGGAATTTAACCTTTGTCATAAAACATGGACACTTTCTACTCGATGTTATTTGGACTGAGGCCATTGATCCTGAGGCTAAAAATAACTAACCTGAACTAATCTTCATTTAAAAATTCTATTTTTTATTTATGCAGGAAGTCAAGCATTTTCTGAGATAATGTTTGCTCGTGACTAGAAAATTTGATGAAACCTTCCAAACTAATCCTGGCATACTCTGACCTACAGTTTATCCAATGTTTCTGCAATCTAAATCTCTACAGTTTTACTTAAAATAGTCCCTTCCTGTGTTTTTGTTTTGTTTTTGTGTACACATTTAGTTTTATTGTAACAAAGCAACTTGTACACTTTTAACGTTTAAAACTGAGCATCATCTTTCCAGTGAAACTAAAAGAAAATTTAAAAATAAACAGGAACAAAATTACAATAGAGAATGTCAATTCCAAATAAGATCCTACACTTTCTGCTGATTCTCCCATTGAGTGGCAGGGCTCAAGTCATCATTAGGAGAGAATTTATTTTAAAAATGTCATCTTAAACTGCAAGGATGTCCGTTAAACATCACAATTAAACATGCCAAAGGAGAAGCCATGTTGTCAAAATGCCCACTTAACCCACCCAAACATCTCAAACCCACCCTTTGCTGACCTTCTATGATGCCATTTTTTTAAGTTTTTTTTTCTTTTTTTAAACAAGAGAAAGTAGACAGATACATGTTGGTAAATGCTAACTGTCCATATTCACATAGAGACACAGTGTACTCCCTGAGCCCAATATACAGAGAAAGGAGGAAAAAAGCTAGAATTCTATGCACTACTACACAGGGGCCTAGCACCCTCCAGCTTCCAGCAGAGCGAAGGGAGCAGGTTTTTCTTTTTTCCTGCAGACCTCGGTGGTGTTGATCCATACAGTTTTTGTTGAGACAGGAAGGGATAAAAATGAATTTGGAACAGAAAGGGGTAGAGATTCTTTTCCCATTGTATTCTGCAAGGTATTTCCGCCCAAAATAAGTTGAGAACCATGGTGTAGAGAAAAGAGACCTCAAGAACAGGGCCACTGAGCACAAGAGGGGGAAAAAAAAAAAAAGACTGCAACTTGCTCCCAGGGACTGGAGAAAATTTTAAAAAGGTAGGTTGGAATCCATCAGTGTTCTGTTAGTCATCTTCTCCTTCATCCTCCTCTCCTTCCTCACCTTCGTCATCATCTTCATCTTCTTCACCTTCGTCCTCATCCCCTTCTTCATCAACATCTTCCAAACCTTCTTCTTCCTCCTCCTCATCATCGTCTTCTTCTCCTTCCCCCTCTTCATCATCCATATCAGGGACCACCTGCAAAGCGGTAGTGGCACAGACTCCTGAAATAGTGACCCTATTTGCTTCTAGAGGCAGGAGCCTCTTGTTGACAGCATTTGGCTTGCCTTCGGTTGGACTCTGCAGGTCGAAACGGCTATGTGAAGCCTTGAGGATTAGAGGCAGAAACTAAACACCAGTAACTGAGCCCTTCATACCTCTTGGGCTTTCCAACACTTACTTCCTGGTTGGAGACAGTTTGGAAAGCTACTGTTGACAGCAAGGTGGTGGTTTTAGATTCACGATGAAAAAGATGAGATTCACACAGAATCGGAGCATAAAGTACATTGCCACAAGACCAGAATCTTCTGAGCCTGTGCCAGCTTGCCAGGGTAGTTACAGTGCACCCACAGCTGTGGCAGGTCAAAGCATCCTCCGAGGGAAAGAGTCCCCTTGTTTTGGCAAAGGCCAAATTAGGGTTCTTAGAAGCAAGAAGAACCCCTGTGCAACTTGGTCCTGCAAGTCGTTTGTGGGGTGTGGCTTCTGCATGGTGAGTGTGATTGTCCCTACCTGAAGTGACAGCTGTTGTGGGGAATCTGGCCATTTTTGCTTGTAGGGACATTAAGCTTGTCCCAATAATGAGCCCACTACATCTGAGCCACCCAGCCTAGCTACCTGACAGAGGAAAACCCAGACCTCTTCAAACTACTGGTCTCCAAACTTTTTTTCCCATCCTTTTAACCTATGTCTTTACATTTAATGTGGATTTCTTAAAGACTGAGTGTAATTGGGTCTTGTTCTCCAATCCAGTCTGACAATCCCTCGTTTTTAATTGGTACATTTAGACCATTTACAGTTAATATGGTTGGATTTAGGTCTACCATCTATTTGTTTTCTGTTTGTTTCCTTTGTTTTTTATTCCTCTCTCCTCCCTTTCTTGCCACCTTTTGAATAATTTGAGTACTTTAATGTGTCTATTGACTTTTGGTTCTATCTCTATAATTTTTAAGAGGTTGCTCTAAGGATTACAATACACATACCTAACTGTTCACTACTTATAGTTACTAGTTTATCACTTCAAGTAAAATGCAGAAGCCTTACAACCATTTAGATCTTTTTTACCCTCCCTTCTTTATGTTATAGTTGTTATATGAGGGGTCTTCAAAAAGTTCATGGAAAACATGTATTATGAAAAAACTATACAGGGATTTCAAATTTTTTTTGCACTAAAATAAATTGAGACTAACTTGTTACAGGATCTATTTTGAGGCAGTAAGAAGGATAAGACATCAGTTTGAAAAGATCCCCTATCAGAGCAACAGAAATTCTGCTAAAATTGAAATAAGAACAAATACCAAATTTATGGTGAAGCTTGGGTAGAAGAATGGTGAAATCATTGATGTTTTACAAAAGGTTTCTGGGGACAATGCTTCAAATCAGCAACTTACAAATGGATAACTTGTTTTAAGAAAGGATGAGATTATGTTGACGATTAAGCCTGCAGAACCAGACCACATCAATTTTTAAGGAAAAAATTCAACTTGTTCATGCCCTAATTGAAGAGGACCGATGATTAATAACTTAAACAATAGCCAACACCATAGACACTCAATTGGTTCAACTTACACAATTCTAACTGGAAAAGTTGAGCAAACTCTCCATTTGCTGGGTGCTCAAACTGTTGCCCCCAGATCAGCTACAGACCAGAGCAGAGCTTTTAAACAAGTGGGATCAAGATCCTGAAGCATTTCTTTGAAGAACTTTAACAGGAGATGGAACATGGCTTTACCAGTATGATCCTGAAGACAAAGCACAAAGCAATGGCTCCCAAGAGGTGGACCTGGTCCAGTCAAAGCAATAGTGGACTGGTCAAGAACAAAGGTAATGGCAACAGTTTTTTGGGGATGCTCAAGGCATTTCGCCTGTTGACTTTGTGGAGGACCAAAGAATGATAACATCTGCTTATTATGAGAGCATCGAGCAAGTTAGCTGAAGCTTTAGCAGAAAAATGCCCAGGAAAGCTTCACCACAGGGTCCTTTTCCACCACATCAATGCTCCTACTCATTCCTGTCATCAAACAAGGGCAGTTTTGTGAGAATTTGTTGGGAAATCATTAAGCACCACCTTATAGTCCTGATTTGGCTCCTGACTTTTTGTTTCCTAATCTTAAAAAATCTATAATGGGCAACTATTTTCCTTCAATTAATAACAAAAAAGACTGCATTGGCATGGTTAAATTCTCAAGATGGGCTAAATGGTTGGTAGCATCACTACCAAAAGTGTCTTGAACTTGGTGGAGCTTATGTTGAGCAATAATTTCTATTTTATATTTTTATCTTTTAATTCCATTTTTCCATGAACTTTTTTGAAGTCCCCTCATATGAATTACATCTATATACATTAAAAACCTCACCAGATAGTATTATGATTTTGTTCTCCATAATCATACATATTTTAAAGAACTGAAGAGAAGATATTTACTTTTTGTGTTATTCCTGAAGTGCGAAGTTTCCTTCTGGTATATTTATTTCCCTTCAACCTAAAAAACTTTCTTTAGCACTTCTCTTTTAGCAGGTCTGCCAACAATTTGCTTGCTCTTTCATCAGAGAATGTCTTTATTTTGACTACATTCCTGAATATATTTTCTCTGGATATAGTTTTGTTTTTCTGGTACTTTATAGATATTGTTCCACAATCTTTTTTCTTCCATGGTTTCTGGTAAAAAAATCCACCATCACGGAAATAATTGTTCTGCATTTAATTCATCATTTTTTCTCAGACTGCTGCTTTTAAAAAACTAGAGTAAAATGTACCTAACATAAAATTTACCATCTTAGCTGGGCGTGATGGCTCACACCTGTAATCTCATCACTTTGGGAGGCTGAGGCAGGAGGATCACTTGAGGCCAGCATATCAAGACCCTATCTCTACAAAAAAATAATTTTTTTTTAATTAGCCAGGCATGATGGCACGTGCCTGTAATCATAGCTACTCAGGAGGCCAAGATGGAAGGATTGCTTGAGCCCAGGAGTTCAAGGTTACAGTGAGCTATGATTGCACCACTGCACTCCAGCCTGGGTCACAGAACCAGACTCTGTCTCTAAAAAAAAAGAAAAAGAAAAAAATGTACCATCTTCCCCCCCCCCCACTGCCCACAAAATGTACCATCTTAATCATTTTTAAGCATACCGTTCAGTAGTGTTAAGTGCATACACACTGTGCAATCTCCAGAACTCTTTTCATCTTGCATAACTGACATCTATACCTATTAAACAACAGCTCCCAATTCCCTTCCTCCCGCAACCCCTGGCAACCACCATTCTACTTTCTGTCTCCGTGAATTTGACTATGCTGCGTACCTCATATAAGTGTAATCACATAGTATTTGCCTTTTCGTGACTGCCTGATTTTGCTTAGTATAATGTCCCCAAGGTTCATCCATGTTTTAGCATGGGTCAGAATTTCCATCCTTTTTAAGGTTGAATAACATTCTATTCAGTATATATTTCACGTTTTGTTTATCTATTCATTCATTGATGGAAACTTGGGTTGCTTCTACCTTTTGACTATTATAAATAATGCTGCTATGAACTTGGGTGTACAAATATCTGTTCAAGGCTCTGCTTTCAATTCTTTGGGTATATACTCAGAAGTGCAATTGCTGGATCATATGGTAATTCCATTTTTAATTTTCTCAGGAACTGCCTTACTGTTTCTCAGACTGCTTTTAAGATTTTTTTCAGAGAACCCCTGTCTACTGTTTCATGATTTTCTGCCATTTCTTGGCAAAAATTGCAAAGAATGATGCTGTTTTAAAGAGACTGGAAGAAGGCTGCAGAAGCAGATCAAATCATTGAATATCTTATGCAGCAAGTTGCTTTTCTTAAGGAGAAAGCAATTTTGCAGGCAACTCTGAGAGAAGAGGACAAACTTCGAGTTGAAAATGCTAAGCTGAAGAAATTGAAGAACTGAAACAAGTTTTCTGGAGTTTTTTGTTTGGTTGTTTTTTGCATTCATCCTGTTTGGGGTTCACTGAGTTTCTTGAATCTGTCTTTAACCAAATGAAAATATTCAAAATTTTTTTTTCTACACTAATCTCTTATTCCTCCCTTAGGACTCCAATAATATGAACATTAGACCCACAGTCCCCGAGACTCTATTTCTCTGCTGAGAACTTCTCTTTCCCTTCATTTCAGGTGCGCTTCCCTTTGTTTATAGAACATAGTTATAATAGCTGTTTTAAGTCTTCGATAATTCTAACCTCTGGGTCATTTTGGGGTTGGCATCTTTCGATCATCTTTTCCCATAAAAGTTGGTCACATTTTTGTGATTCTGAATTGTATCGTGGATATTTTGAATAGTATGTTGTGAGACTCTGGGTCTCGTTAAAATTCTACAGCAAGGGTCAGTGAACTAGGCCCTGCAGGCCAAATCCAGCCCTCCTCCTGTTTTTATAAATAAAGTTTTGTGGGAACACAGCCATGCCCATTAATTTACATAGTGTCCATGGCTGCTTTGCCACTGCAGTGGCAGAGCTGAGTAGTTGTGATAGAGACTCTATGACCCACAGAGCCTGAAGTATTTATTATCTGGCCCTTTATGGAAAAAGCGTGCTGACTCCTGCTCTAGAAAATGTTGGCTTTGTTTTATCTTAGCAGGCGATCAATCCAGTTAGGTTCAAACTGCAAGTTCTGTGGGCCATGGTTCCAATGTCATTTCAGTTTTTCAAAGGCTTTGCTTTAGATTTGTTTTTACCATGAAAACTTGTGCTAATTCATACAGCATTAGGGGTTCCCCCTCTCTAGCTGGTTTCTTTCTGAGATTTCCCCTTTACTCCCTGACTCGCAGGAGGACTCCCTTTCCTAGTCAATTTACCAGCATAACAGAGTTCTTTTTGAAATTTTAGTTGCTCCTACTGCTGCCGCCCCTGCTGCGCTGCTGTTGAAGCCTGCCCTTGGGACAGATGCAGGACAGAGAAAAAGAAATGTTTTTAATGGGGATTCCCCTCCACACGCTCTGGCTCACAGAGACTTTTCCCCAAGTCCTCTGGTCACAGAGATGGGGTTTCTCTCAGAGATTTTGCCGTCTCTGCTATTGTGCAGCTCCCCAACTGGACCTATTCTTAGGTCAAAGCTGTGAGAGAAAAGAGGAAAAAATCTGGAGAAACTCACACCATATAGACAGCTTCTTCAAGCTTTGACTCCCTTCCCTAATTTGCCTACTCGTTTACATTTCAGAGTCCTCAAGCAGTTGTATTTTGTCCAGAATTTTTAGCTGTGATCACAGGGGCGCTGCAGTGGGCTTACTCTATCTTGTCTGGCACCAGAAAGCCTCCCAACTTCTTTTTGACCACAGTCTTCGGTAAAACACATGTTTTACATTGAGACCACACACATGAGCAGTATTTCCAAAGCAGTACTCACCCTTTCTGTGTGTGATGGCCTCTGATCTATTGTGTTCCTTTTTTTTAAATGGTAGTAAGACTCATTACTCAGCATTAACCTGAGTTTGAAAAACACAGCTCTAAACATTATCACTGAAATGGGAGAGGTAAGGCTGCTACTAGCTGAAATATACTTGCATACATTTCAACAAGTTGTGAATAATATATACCAGAGCTGTGGTACAATACATTTAGGGGTCAAAAAAATGTGATAAAAATTCTTGTTATAACCTTGGGTTGTAGAACTCAAGGTTCTCCTTATGAGAAACACCCCCACTCTCTCTGCTCCTCTTCCCCAACCCTGGACAAAGGTGAACTGAGTCAGGGATCTCTGTGAATTTTAGTAATAGCCAGCTCAGAGTGATATGATTCAACTGTGAGTCACCAAGCCTAAATTGTATATTAGGTGCTTGATACCTCATATGACTTGCAAAATAAACAGCCTGAAGCCAACTCCACAGCAAGAGGAAAGCAAGGCGGTAGTTATTGATGCCTGATTCCCACGGCTGCCTTTCACTCCCTTTAGCTTCCTTCCTTTCTTGCCTCCTCCTCTCTCTCCCTCCTTAATAAAATCAGATGGGTAATAAATATTTGAATTGGATACTGATCCTTGGCAACTTAAAGGACATAGATGCTTAAACAGCCAGTGCCCTGACCCAAATGGAATGAGGTGGATACCTACAATACTAATTTTAAGTACCTCCAAAATATCTTCCTTCATTACTGATTTCAGATACTTCTAGAATGTAATAAACTTGATTGAAGATATCACAAATATCTTACAACTGTACACCTGAAACCCTATGTTTATATAAAATAGCGCTTAATACACAAGCTGCCCAAACAAATGGTTCCTTTTCCCCTTCTTATCTACTTCTGGTTTTCTAAAACATTTACTTTACAAAAATAAAAGAAACCTTCCCCTGATGTCTTCTCAGCATAGAGTCTTACATTTTGGGGGTGGGCGGAGAGGATGGCAGAACAAAAGAGTAAGAGAAAAGGTGGGAGGAATGAGAATGTGGAACCCTCGGCCCCACCTTCCCACTCCCGCCACACACACACTCAGGCCATATCATCCCATCTGGGTTTTCCCCCCACCCCTGCCCCCAGTCACCCTCAGTTCCTGCAAGTCTGTGGTAACCATCTGCACACTCACTGCCCACCCCACCCTCAAGATGGCTAAATGCAGCAATCTGTTGAAAAGTTGGCCTGTGATCTCAAGATTAGCGAGTACTTACCAATGCTGTGTATGGAAACTTAATTTTTTAAAAAAGAGAGAGTACTTAGGGAGTACTTTGCTTGAGATGCTACATCAAGACCCCTTTCTTCTCTACGCAATCTTTTAAAAACATAATGAAAAAGTTCCATCTCACCCTTATTGAACCTCACACAGGGGAACCACGCTTTAAATCTGTTGGCAGAGCTGTGCCCCCAAAGTGGATCACCCTCGCTCACAGAGGGAACTAGTTGGTTTAGAAATTTTAAAAACCCATCTTGCTTGGGCATGGGTTATTTAAAAAGTCTAAAATTGATTGAAGGGATTTCGACTTCACCAATTTAAAGAGTGAAAAAACATCTCGTTTTTATGTCTCTTGGACAAATGAGCACAGAAAAGGCATAGGGAGATAGTGTTTATCCGCAGAAGCTGACATTCCGTTCCTCCACGACAGTAGCAAATAATTATTGGGTACTTACTACGTGTCAGGAATAACTATCCTACAAGAATTAACCCTCAAAACAATCCTATAAGTTCAGTGCTATAATTAACATCATCTTCATCTTACAAATGGGGAAACAGGCTTGAAGCAGTCAAGCAACTTGCTCAAGATCTCATACCTAGGAAATAGCAGAACTAGGATTTGAACTCAGAGCAACCTGGCTCTGAAGTCCACACACCTAACTACTGTGCTATAGCAGCTTCCGGTTTGCTCTTGAACCAAGGGCTGGTCTCACACAAAAGCCGTGGAATGAGCAAAATGCCATCCTTTTACTCTACCCTTTCACCCCATCTCCATTCCAGGGAGAAAAAAAGGAAGGAAATGAGAAAGAGGAAGAACCAGTCATAATTATCATTTTAATTGAGTAACTTGAGTTCTAAAGTCTGGTAGAATCCATGCTCTCCCTCCTATAGTTTAGAGTTGTTTCTGGGAAGTGGCTGATCAACCAGGGGCTACATTTCCTAACCTACCCAACTCCACCCCGCCTCGGATCTGGGTGGGGTCGTGTGACCAGTTCGCTCTAATATAACTTTTGGGACAAGACAGTTAAGAAGCAGGCGTGCCTTCTCCATTCTCTCTTCCCCTGTTTTGCTCTCTGGACGCAGAGGACTCCAAGCCCTGGGGAACAGCAAAGCCACAGGATGAAAGTAGTCTGAGCTCTTGAATGACTTAATGGAAGACTGGCCACCTCCCAGGAGTGCTGCACTACACAAATACATAAGAAATAAGCTTTTATTGTGTTAAACCACTGAAATTCGGGGTTCGAATGTTACAGCAGCTAGCATTGCTCTTACTAATACATAAAGCACACGCCAATGACTGTTCCAAGAACCCCCGGCATGTCCCTACACCCTTCCTGTTCCAGTTCTTTATTGCTGCATAACAAACCACCTCAAAACTAAGTGGCTTAACACAACTGTTGTATTGTGTTCACAGACGTTGTATTGTGTTCCTGTTCACAGGAATTCAGATGGGGTACAACAGGGATGGGTACTCCTCGATGTCTGCGGCCTGAGCTGGAAAGACCCAGGGCTGGGGTGATTCATTGTCAGGGGCTGGTATCATCTAGGAGCATCTTCATTCCCATGTCTGTCATTGATGCTGGATGTCAGTTGGGACCTCAGTTGGGGCTGTCGGCCAGAACATCTGCATGTGGCCTCTTCATGTGATCGCTCCACTTCTTCATGGTGACTAGGTTCCAGGAGGGGGCATCCCCCAAAGACCAGATGGAAGCTGACTCACCTTTTATGACATAGTATCACTTCTGCTGGAGTCACCTGCCCACCTAGTTTCAAGAAGAGAGAAAAAGACTCCCCCTTGCACTGTGAGCGGTGTCAATGTCACATTGTAAGGACAAGTAGGTGGGAGATCTTGCTGCAATCATCTGGTAAAAGCGTAATCTGCCGCACTTCCTTTCTGTGTTTCTCTCCTCCCTCTCCCTTTCTTCTCCTTGCCCTGTGCTTCCTCCCCTCCTGTCATTCCCCCAACCCCAGTCAAGCCTCTCCATAGTCGGCTCTTCCTACCATTCCTCAGCTCTGTTCAGTTGACATTAGTTGAGCATACATACTGTGACAGTTGTCAGAGCCACAGGCAGATAACACCCTGCTTACTTTCCACATCCTGCTCTCTCTTTCCCCTTCAGTTTTCCCTCTTGAGACGGGTGTAAGACAGGGTTTCTCAACCTCAGCATTGTTGACATTTTGAACTGGATAATTCTTGTCGTGGAGCTATCTCATGATTTATAGGATGTTTAGCAGCATCCCTGGCCTCTACTCATTAGATTCCAGTAGCACCCCTGTCCCTGTCATGACAATCAAAAATGTCCCCAGACATTGCCAAAAGCCCTTGGGGGAGCAAAATCACCTTCAGTTAAGAGCCACTATATAGGAGAGGTGGAGTTAGTAAAAATCCCCACATCTTAGAAGTCGGTAGTCTTTAAATTGTTTTGATCATACACTCTTAGCAATAACAATGACTGAGAATACAGCCCATATGGGCATATTTATTTATTCATAAGGGTCTACATATCCTCCATGTTACTTTACGTAATTATAAAATATTCACAAAAATGGACATTTTTAAAAGGATGGGATAAAAACCTAGTTAGATATTCTGTTATATTCTTTCCACAAACAAATGAATCATCTTGTGCACTCCTAAGGGTGGCATTCCTACTGCTAGACTGTAACGAATGCACCCTTTGGGCTAGATAGGTCTAGGATCACAGCTGTGGCTTCAGTTCCCTGACTGCCACTTACTAGTTGAGTTGTGTTCATTCCTTCGTTCAGTAAAATGTCAGGAATACAGTGGAAAACAAGACAACCCTCAGGAAGCTCATGGTAATGAGAACTTGGGCAATCTAGTTGTCTCAGGTTTCTCATAGGTAAATGGGAATGTCTTGCAGGATGGTAATGAGGATTAAGTAAGATAATACATGAAAAGCATATAATAGGTACTCAAAAGTGGTACCTACTAATTCATCGCAGGGCTATTTGTGACAGTAGAAGAGCCCTGCCGTATATCAACATGGGACTGGTTGAGTAAACAATGGTACATCTACACAACGGAGCGATATACAGCTATAACGAGGAGGGAGAAATATATGTATATATTGCTATGGAGTAATCTCCAGAATATGTAGTTAAATAAAACAAGCGAGGTGCAAGGGGCAGGAGTGGGACTGAATAGGTGAAGCCTGGAGGATTTTTTTTAGGGCAATGAAACTATTTTCTATGATACTGTAATAGTGGATACATAACACTATGCAGTAAGTTTCTATCAATATTCACAGAACTTTGCAGTAAGAGTGAACCTTAATGTATACATTAAGTTTAATGTATACATTAGTCAATAATTTTTCATGTAAAATGTATATAAATTTAAAAAAATCACTTAGCAGGACAGGGAATCCCAGATAGAATGCAGACTATGTGACAAAAGAATCTAATTTATTACAAATGTATGAAACAACCTCTCTGAAGGGTGTGGGGAAAAGGCGCTGACCTAAGAGACTTTGGAAACAGGTGGAACCTGTCAAGACTAAAGGCAAAAGACCTGCATATAAGTACTGAAGTTATTTCCATGCGTGGAGGGTTAACTGTTCTGAAACCACTATACATACATACTGGAAGGGAATGATTAAGTAAAGGAATGACAGATGGGGGAGCCAGGCTTATCACTTTTGAAGTGGAAGGTTACAGATGAGTAAGGGGGGATGGCTAGAATGATCCAGGTGGTAATAGATTAGAGCTGTTTAAGACATCAGGATGAACTCATGTTTAGCTTACAGGTATATATATATATATCTGTGCATGTATGTGTGTGTATATATATGTGTGTATATATATATGTGTATATATATGTGTGTATATATATGTGTATATATGTGTGTATATATATGTGTGTATATATATATATACACACACACACACGTGCATAAATATTCATAAATATGTATATATAGAGGGGTTAGTATTCACCTATATATTTGCTTGCCCTGTCAGCTGAGAGGGCCTAGAAGCAACAACATTCCAGTATCAACAAGTGCACCTAGCACCCAGATTTTGGTTTCTAATGCCATTTTCCAATAAAAGGAACCAGGGTTCCTTGGAGAAATGGCTGATTCTATGTATAGGGCATCTTGTGCCAGAAAGTAAGGAAGTGCCCAACAAAACACAATGGTGAGAGTATGTCAAAGCGATACAATAGCCAACTGAAAGAGCTCTCTCCATGGCCAAAGTAGGAACAATTTGAGTAACAAATAAAGCAGTATTGGATTATAACCCAAAGTATAAAATAAATACCCACAGGTCCATACTGATATAAATAAATGAATGATCATTTGTAAATAATCAAAATTGAATAATCAAAATAAAAGACAAAATTCCTGTGCAGAAAAATTCCAAATAGTTTATGCAGAGACTCTGCCCTTAAGGAAATGGAGCATAATTCCCTGTTTCTTAAGAGTGAGCTGGGAAGGGAATAGTGACTTCCTTCCAAAGAGTACAGTATGGAGAGTATCCAAACTGTAAGTTTACAGTGGAGAAACCTGACAAACAGGACCTCAGCCAGGTGACCAAGATTAACATTGACAGTGATAATTCATGTTGAGAGCACATGCCCTTGATATAACGTGATGAGAATGGCACTTTACCTCTGTGGTCTTCCTCCCCCAAACCCACAACCCCAGTCTAATCAAGAGAAAAACATCAGACAAATCCCAACTGAAGGACAGTCTATGACATATCTGGCCAGTACTTCTCAAATTGTCAAGGTAATCAAAAGCAAGTCTGAGAATTTATCACAGCCAAGAGGAGCCTAAGGGGACACACAGACTTATTGTCAGGGTGGCCTCTAGTAGCACTTGCTACACCTGGGAGCTAAGGTGGGGTGGAGGCACCAACAGGCACCTATGTATAGCATAAGGAAGCACTTCCATGAGTGCAGCTGTGGCTCCCACCAATTTTCCTGACCCTCTGTGATGTCATGAGCTGAAGTTCTTGATCTGAGAGTGCCACATGGATAAAACGCTCCAGGTTGGGGCTGCAACCATGCTTAGGAAATTAGGCTTTAGAAACAGGCCTACTCCATCATTTAATTTGTTAGTTTGGGAAGATTATTCAACATCTCTGTGCCTCTTTTCTCATCATCCCTAAAGTAGGAATTATAATTGTAACCACCACCATCACATCGTTTGTGAGGAACAAATAAGATAAAGTATGCAGGGTGCTTGGCCTAGCTAGCACTTAGCTCTCAGTAAATGGTAAGCCGTTTACTCTTGTACTTTGTATGATTCCTTTAGCATACACATTTTCTCCTGACAGAATTTAATATAAGAAAATTCTTAACTAGGTATTGGAAAACTGCAAAGACGAAAGGGGACATTGAGCTATCAGAGGTAGTCACTAGAGCTATCACACTATACTGGAGAATCCAAGGGAAGAGGTTGAGCTTTTTTTAAAAAAAGATTTAAATTAACAGCTTTATTGAGGATAATTTACACACCGTAAAATTCACCCATTGGAAGTGTACATTTCAATGACTTTTTAGTAAATTTATACGGTTGGGTTGTGCAATCATCACCACAACCCACTTTTAGAACATTTCTATCACCCCTCCCCCCAAAATTCCTTCAAGGCCTTTTACATTCAATACTCACTCCCACACCTAGCCCCAGGTAATTGTGCTTTCTGAATAGATTTGCCTAGTGTCATATTTTTAAGAATTCGGTAATAAAAGGAGGTCGTGCAAAATAACTGCTGTTTAGGAACAGAATAAACAGACTTAAAAAATTACGGAAAGTTTAAAGTTGCTTAAATAACATGAGTATCATCATCATAATGCGGTCATTAAGCAAAATTTTTTCAAAAAGAGGAAAGGTAAGGAGAAGTTCCAGTCTGGGGCGGCTAGGACTGGAGCGGTGGTTCTGGAGAGGGATAAGGAAGGCCGGGCGGACAGGTAGAACCCCTGGGGCCCCGCCCGCCCCACCTGGAGTTAGCGCCTCGCCCCGCCCAACCGTCTCCGCCCCGCGACGGCCGTCCTCTCGCGCAAGCGCAGTGCTCCTGCTTCCCGGCCGAGGAGGGGCGGGGTCGCAGCCGGAGAGTGCATTCGCATCGATCGCAAGCGCGCAGCGATTGCTCCTGTCTGTTGTGTAGGTATGGTGCTCGCGAGGCAGCGAAAAGGCGGCCGGAACCCGGGTCAGGGTATGGTTCGGTGGTGACCGCCACCCACGGTCGAGTTGGCTATGGGGGAGCCAGGCTTCTTGGTCACGGGAGGCCGCGCCGGCGGCCGGAGCTGGTGCTTGCGGCGGATGGGGATGAACGCCGAGTGGCTGCTGCTGGAGGATGGGCGCGAGGTGAGAGAGGAGGGTTCCCGTCGGGACGAGGGACTGGGGTTGGAGGACGCTGGGTGGGGGGAAGGGAGCGAAGGCGTTAGGGTGGGCGGGATGGATGGAGAAGAAGAGGTGGGAGCTGGGAGGAGGAGCGAGGTGTGAAGGCTGGGTGCTGAGGGAGAGAAGGGAGAAAGTCTGGTTCTGGCGCGAGCGTTTGTGGGGGTCCGAGGTGGGAGGTGTGTTTGGGGAGAAACAGGAACCAAGTGGGAGAAAGTGGAGTTCGGCTCCGGGGAGACCTGCAGGGCTTCAGCGGGCGGGGCGGGGACCGAGGCCTTGGCCCGAGGGGAAAGAGGTAAGAAGATGGCCCTTTCCAAAGAGGCCTGGGCCTGAAGGTTGAGCCGGGGCAGGCGTCGGGGTTGCGGGAAGGAGCCGAGTGGAGGGGCATAGCGGGAGGGGAGCGTAGAGGACGTGAGGAGATGCTGGCGTTTCGAGGAGGGGACAGGGAGCTGGGACAGCCGCAGTTTGGGTCGCACGAAGCCCATCGGTGCTCAGCCTGGGGCCGAGGAACCGAGGCCGAGCTGCGCCGACTCACACCAGAGTCCGCAACCGCCAAGGGTCTGAGGCGGAGCCGGGAAGGGCTGCCGAGGGCGCGAACTTTCTTGAGTTTGTTTTGAAAACGATTGCGAGTTTTGGGTTGTGTCTCTTAAAATACTGAGACTTTAATGTAAAAATGTCTTCCTCCTTTCCAGCTCTTTGAAGGAAATTGGCACTTTGGGATGGGCCACCTTTATCCTGTGAGTCTGGTACCCTCGAGTACACCCCAAGTGGCACCCCCTGAGGTGGGCCGGGCGTGGGGATTTAGAGTTCTCTCTAGAGACTGCTTATCATCTTTGCTAATGCAGTCGTAAGTGCATAGTTTTTTTAAAAAGAGACAGGGAGGGAAGAGGAGGGAGGGAAAGTTAGATTGCAATCAGTTTGGGAAGGAGAACTGGGTCAGGGACGAGCTTGTGGCGAGTGGAACTATTTGAGTTTTGGAAATAATTTGTGTGAAAGGTTCCTCTTGCAGTGAAAGTGGGTGGGTGTTGGTCGTTCTGTTGTAAGTTAAAGAAGTCTTTTGATTATCACGTATGTTTAGTTAGATTTTTCCTATAAGCCATGCGGTCTCCGTCTCAAAGGTATTTAATAATAGTAATGAGTACTTATGTTGTTTGGTTTACTGTGAGAGGGAGAAATAACTTCTGCACTCAAAGATCTTAGGGCTTGAATGGGAAAAGAGTTTATACACTGAAGCAGTCTAAGAACATTCATGTGGGCTGTGTGATCAAGTGCCAAGATGTGGATTATTTAGTAATATCCTGGGGCAGTGGTTCCTCAAATCAGAAGAGGGATTCAGGTCCAGCCTTAAATGTTGTGAGATTGGCGGGGTTATAAAGGGTTGCATGTGTGCTGTGGTTTGAGGAACACCAGGAAGACATCTCTGCCCCCAGACACCTCTTTTATCCAGGTATTAGGTATGTGCCTAAAAGTCCACATTAGGCACTCATTATTTCAGCTTGAGCACTGACCTTCCCATGGATGGCCCTTTCCAAAAGCATATGTTGTGAATTTTTAACAAATTGAGACACTAACACCTGAATAATGCAGTTATACACAAAAATAAGTTATTTCACATACATTATCTGATCCCTGCACACGCACTGCACTCTCTCACACAACCCTATAAGGTAACTTAGGGGTCAAGTGTTAACTCATTCTTTCAGATTCAGTTGCTGTGGTTTAATATTCCTCTGAATAGCTCGGTAGTATTGCAATCTTGGGCAGGTGGGATGAGGAGAGAGAATTAAAGCACCTGTAGCAAGGGCACAAGGACTGTAAAGCATTCCTAGACATATTCTAAACTACTGGATGGTTTTGTGTGGGCCATGCTATGGGGAGAGACCCATCCCCAGAGAATGGTAAAGGCACAGTGGGAAGAAGGCAGAGTGCCTCAGGGGCCTATGTGGAGGAGAAGCCTGCCAGGCCTGGCTGTCTGCAGTGTCAGGTCTTAGGCAGTAGTTGGAGCGTGGCCTGTAGTGTGTAGAAGCAGAGGTCTGAATCAAAGCCAAGAGATAAAGTTGTACTTACTGTATTGTAATGGTCCCCAAACCATAGCAAAAGCAGGTTTGCACAAGATTTTGAGAGGCATGTTGATATCATTTAGTTATAACAGAAAAGTAAGATTAGTTCCCTGCCTTTCCAGTTCTCAAAGTGTCAGCTGTTGCAGATAAAATAATAAAACAGGGTTTCTCTCATTGCATTGAAGAGAATCCTAAGTAAATTGTCTGCCTAAATGAGTGTCCTTAAACTTCTTAAACCAATCTAGAGTTTGGTGGAAAAACAAATAAGTAGAGATTTCTTACAAATCAGCTAGTTCCCAGGCACTGTGAATATCTAGGCCTTTGGGATAAAAACCATAGTACTTTTCTTTTTCCCCTTTTTTTGTCTTTGGTTTTTGTGAAGCTTTCTGCTCCAAGGAAAGGATGGTTCTGAAGTATTTACTAGTCATCTGGAAGACAGCAGGAGTCGTGCCCAGGAGGAAAGAGATAGCATTAGTGAAGGTGGGCAAGGACAAGATGATCTTTTAAATCAATAATGTGAGTAAGCTCAAAGACTTGCAGAACTGTTGTAAATGGAAACAACCCCTAACATACAGGTTGACAGTTTGTCAGCACTCGGTTCCCATGGGAAATTTAATGTTATGGGTGGTGCTAAGATCTCCAGATAAGCTCATGGTACTCTTTAACTTTAGTATAGGTAAAATATCAGTAGGACCAAGGTAAATTCTAGGACCAGACAGTGAAGGGAAGCATGAAAAAGAATGTTTCCTTTTTCTTGGGTTCAGAATCTGTAGGAGGCAATTTCGGAACAAGGCACTCTTCTACCTTTTCTGTACTGTCGTCTCCCAGCTACCTACGATGGCAGTCTGGCTGTCTCCCTCTAGTATTAAAGTGGAAAATGTAATACTTCCTCTCTGAGAAAGAAATACTTAAGTGGACATTTTTGCTGAATATGGATGACAGATAAATCCTTAAGCATTCTATTTTTAAAGGATATATGTATTAATTCAGAAGGACTTATATAATTAATGGAATTTCTAGCAAACTGTCAAAGAACTGAAAAACCGCATACTCAGAGTTTGCGTGGAGTGGTCACCACATTTTAAAGGGAACAAGTGAGGCCGGGGGTGGTGGCTCACGCCTGTAATCCTAGCAGTCTGGGAGGCCGAGGCGGGCGGATTGTTTGAGCTCAGGAGTTCAAAACCAGCCTGAGCAAGAGCGAGACCCCATCTCTACTAAAAATAGAAAGAAATTATCTGGACAACTAAAAAAACTATAGAGAAAAAATTAGCCGGGCATGGTGGCGCATGCCTGTAGTTCCAGCTACTTGGGAGGCTGAGGCAGAAGGATCGCTTGAGCCCAGGAGTTTGAGGTTGCTGTGAGCTAGGCTGATGCCACGGCACTCACTCTAGCCCGGGCAAAAGAGTGAGACTCTGTCTCAAAAAAAAAAAAAAAAAAGGAACAAGTGAGATTTTAATAAGAGTCTCTAGCTGCTGCTCATATTTTCTAGTGGTAATAATATAGTTTACAACTTCTGACCTGCAAAAATGCCCATTCTAGAATCTGGGAGGACCCATGGACAAGATCTCTTTATGCTTTCATTCATTCACAAATACAGTACTTACTGAATACCATGCCAGGCACAGAAATACAGTGATAAATAAGACAAAGTCCCTGTTTATGAAATTTGCATTTTGCTAAGTGGGAGGGGGAAAAAGTAAAACAAGCAAGATTATTTTGGATTGTTATAAGTACATCCTAACAACTGTAGAAATGTGATGAGGGGAAGCAGATGGCAACTTTAGGTAAGGGTAGTCAGAGTAGGCCTATGAGTAGCTGAAATTTGAAAGCTGAGGTGCCCATGCAAAGATCTGAGAGAAGAGTGTTCTTAGTAGAGGGAACAAGGAGATCCTCAGGTAGGCTGGAACTGGGGGCGTGGGGGGCGAGGGTGGTTAAGGAACAAAAAGAAGACTTGAGTGGCTGAAGCAGCTAGTATTGCCACCATGGTGTGAGAGATAAGACTAAGACTAAGCAAATGGAGGGGCTCAGGACGTTCAGGGTCTTATAGGCCATGGGAAGAAGTTTGAATGATTGGAGGCTTTTAAGGAAAAAAGGGAAATGATCTGATTTAAAATTTTTACAATTCCACTCTAGCTGCTATGTGAAGTTTAGGGGGACTAGAGCAGGAGCAAAAACAGTGAGAGGCCGGGTGGTTTGGACTAAGGTCGTAGCTGTAGATAGAAATGAACAGATTTAGAACATATTCGAATTACAGACAGTAGAATTTACTGATGATTTGAATGTGGGGATGAGGGACAGAGGTGAATCAAAGATGGCTTATGGGTTTTGGGTTGAACAGTTGGTTGGATGGTAGTGTACTGAGATGAGAGTTTGTGGGGAGGAGTAGATTAGGTCAGTGGAAGTCATGGTGGTCTTTGAGCAACTGAGGAGGACAAGCATGATTCTGATAGATTTTCAAAAGGAGCAAAGAAGGCAGTTTTTAGAAAACCATAGATTTTGGTTTAATGTTCCCAGTTAAGTTTGTGATATATATGTGTCATTAAAGAGGTAGCTTGTACACTGAGAAGAATAAGCCGGGAATTCTAAGACTTGGATCTCAGAAGAATTCATTTCCTTCCTTCACAGGGTTGTTATGAACTAGACTGGTCCGTCAGGAAAGCATGATAGATGTGAATTGGGGCTTCCTTTCAACCTTTTCCAGAGGTTCTCATACTGTCCTTGTGGATAAGATGAAGAATATATACTCAATGCAAAGACTTTGTTGAATGCAAAGACTGGTTGAAGGTATATCCAGATGGCGTGGGTTAATGTTTACTAAGCTTTCCTGAAAACTTTGCCTTTGGCTACATCCCATTTCAGTGTTTTTATGTGTCTTGAATGAAGGTACAGAAGGCATCATATTAATTTGGTGGGTGACTCAAAGCTGGGAGGATACTGAGTATATTTAGTGTGATGGCAGATTAAAAATTCAGAAAGGTCTTGATAAACTGGTGTGATAGGCTGAACTAAGAAGATGAAATTTAATGGGAACCAATCTAAGGTCCTGCACTTGAATCCAAGTTTTTCTCTATTGGTTAAGTATAGAATGGATGAGACATGACTTATCATAGCCATTCTTGGAGAAGGAGGAAACCAAGAAATTTAATCATTCCTAAGTCTGAGAGTACATTGGCAGTGCACTAGATCTGCTATGAAAGCTAGTTCAATTTATATGCTGCAATAATAATATCTATAACTGGGAAAGTGACACTTGAATTTGACTGTGTAATAGAAATTAAGTTTGTTTTTCTTAATGTGGCATCCAAGAAAAAAGATAAACCAGGAGTCCTTTCAAAGACTCATTAGAATGGCAGAGAGACTCAAACCTTTGCCCTGGGAGTTAGGTTGAAGTAACTGGGAATACAGAGCCAGAGAAGACTCAGTCGCTTTATAGTTGTGACATGGAAGGAGGAATGGGGATTTTCTGATGGTGTCCAGGGCAGAGCCAGTGCCAATGGATGGAATTTAGAGGGAGAAAGATGCCAATTCAGAGCCATTAAAAAAAAAATTGGAGGGCCTGCCTTATATAAAGCCTGTAGTTCATGACATTGTTTAAAATGGGTAGGTTTGGGATGTGTAGCAAGAATTTCTCCATCTCATGGGTAATTGAACCAGATGCCCTTTCGGGATCCTACCAACCCTGAGATTCCATGGTTAACTCCTTTTAGCTTTCTTTTGTCACAACTTGTTGCCTTTTT